>RJWJ010000935.1:126881-162193 GCA_004363605.1 Indri indri
ACCTCGAACTCCTGGGCTCGAGCAATCCTACTGTCTCAGCCTCCCGACTGGCTGGGACTACAGGCATGTGCCACCATGCCCGGCTAATTTTTTCTCTATATATTTTTAGCTGTCCAATTAATTTTCTTTCTATTTTTGGTAGAGATGGGGTCTCGCTCTTGCTCAGGCTGGTCTCAAACTCCTGAGCTCAGAACGATCCACCCACCTCGGCCTCCCAGAGTGGTAGGATTACAGGCGTGAGCCACCGCGCCCGGCCCATAACTATTTTGTTTAGGAATAAAATTTAAAATTGAGAGGTGAAATAAAATTGTTTTTTGTGTATCAATTGAATCATTTTGAAAAAGAAAACTAAGATGATAATAGTGATTTAAAAGTATTTTCACTGAATAAATAGGGCCATATAATTTTTAGATTTTTTGTGTGAGTAGATAAAAAGTACAGGCAGATTGTATGTTTGGGTCTAAACTATTACATGCGGGTCTGAACGGAATTGGATTTTAGTGTACTTCATTGAGTATTTAAAAAATTTTCTGCCTTAAACGTAGACAGAGGACAAAAAGGCATGTACCCGAGAATCCCTAGACATAAATAGTCTGGAAGCCGAAGGCTTCAGAATTCTCAGGTGCTGCTTGACTTTTCCATCTGTGAAATGCTTATCAGAGAAGGAAAAACAACAGGAATATTTAATAAAATGGTGGAATAGGTCAGAAAGTGGGAAATGTGCTTGATGTAGAAAATTAAGGATGCACAATTCAAATGGTATTTTTAAGATGGTTATGAGCTATGTTTCAAAATGGGAAAGAAATTTGAGTGACCAGAATAATCACAGAAGATAACAGATGTTTTGCTGCTGCAAACCCAGCAAAGTTCCATCATGAGAAATGAACTTGGAAGCAATCAGAAAGCAGAGGCTACCTTTGCGCACTGTTGTGATACAGGTTTGGAAGGAAATACTTCACACAGTTTCCTCCACTGTCAGACATCAGGAAGCTGAGCTAGTCATGTGACAGGACGATCGGTGGCAGAAGCTCTAGAACAATGCCTAGAACCCAAGCGCCCAAAACCAATGGTCCTCCACTTGCATACCAGCTCCGTGGCGCAGGGGTCTTTGTTTTGTTCACTGGCTGGCACTTTGTAGGTGGTCAGTTCACATGCCTTGGCATGGATGAATGAAAGTTACTATTTTTATGTATCTGGGGATAAACAGACAATTCTTAACAGATAAGATTTTAAAGTGCAAAATATACATAGTTCCAAGGAGGCTTTAGAGACAGTGCTAGAAAAAGATATGTAAATATGCCCTTACGGAGGAACTCCAGGGTCTATAGGGGACATTTGCAAACCTTCGGGTTCACTTGCGAGAGTGTCAACTTTACATCCACCTGGGGAAATGTTAATGGAGGACAGAGGGGGTCTTTTCACTGAGGATTAACTGGTCATGTTGAGTTCTCCAGATGCAGGGGACTGTCACTGGCCTTTCTTCATACTTCCTTAAAATTGCTTTCTAAGGTAGCAACTAGAAATTTTATGTAATCAGAGCAGTTTGGCTCTCTTATCCTTGTAGCTTGCTACAAATTACTTCTTATGGATGTTCTGTGGCAGCAGTGGGTCCTGTTCTTTCCTAAGCTATTAGAAGATTTAGGTAGCTGTGACAAAAATAAGGTTTAAGGCCAGGGGCGGTGGCTCACGCCTGTAATCCTAGCACTCTGGATTGCTTGAGCTCAGGAGTTCGAGACCAGCCTGAGGAAGGGTGAGACCCGGCCTCTGCTAAAAATAGGGAGTCATAGCGTGCACCTATAGTCCCAGCTACTCGGAGGCTGAGGCAGGAAAATCACTTGAGCCCAGGAGTTTGAGGATGCAGTGAGCTGTGATGACTCCACTGCACTCTAGCCAGGTGACAGAGCGAGACTCTTGTCTCAAAAAAAAAAAAAAAAAAAAAAAAATCATGTTTAAGTAATGCTCAGAAAAATGGGCCTTTTTCAAGAGATACAGCTGGAGGAAAAATTAATTACTTGCATGAAGTCAAAAAGCCAATTTCACACCTAATTCTGTCTGATTCTAAGACTGTCCTTTCCACTGAGCAACATTGCTTTTTGTTGGAAGCATTAAATGAGCACACATAAAGCACCCAGTATAGAGCTTAACACAAAATCATACAGTGTAACTTTATTAAAGCATCCTGAAAAGGATATTATTTGCTATATTTGATATATATATTATTTTTTCTAAAAAAATAATTATTTAAATGGTCAAACATTCTAGAATAAGTCCATTTTATTTTATCTTGTTTTTATTATTAGGGGGGAAAGTGTTAGTATTTATATCACATAGATTGTAATTGGTTCTGCCCTCTTACTGTGAATCCTAAATTTAATATCCCAATTTATTTTTTGGAATAATAAAAAATTTGTCCATCTTGTAAAATAGAGTACCAGCAAATAATTACTAGGAATATGTTATTTTTTGTAGTATGAGCTCATTTTGGTCCTTTTTATTTATGTGTATTACCCATTCTTAGCTGATTTTTGCATTTTTTTCTGCTCAGTTCAGTTGGATGAAATGGCTTACTCACTTTGGCTGAAAACAAGAGTATTTGTGTGATTTGTCTTATGTCTAAATTCTTGCCAGCCCCATTTTTTTTAATAGGAATCACTGAATTCAGTGGAGAGGAGAGTGTACCTTTTTGTTCTCTTCGCTGCGCCTAATCTGCTATTATGAAGAAAGTAGGTGCTCTGGTCTGAATTCATATGCTGAAATCTGATCCCCAGTGCAATAGTGTTAACAGGTGGGGACTTGGAGAGGTGACTAAGTTATGAGAATGGAGCCCCCATGAATGAGATTTGTGCCCTTAATAAAGAGGCCTCAGGGAGCTTGTTCGCCCTTCTGCCGCGTGAGGACACACAGAAGGTGTCATCTGTGAGGGAGTGGCGCCTCACCAGACACCGAATCTCCTGGTGCCTTGATCTTGGACTTCTTAATCTCTGCAATGAATTTCCATTGTTTATAAATTACCCAGTCTAAGGTATTTTGTTGTAGGAGACACATGGACTAAGACAGCAGGGAAACATGAAGAGTTAAGATCACTTTTCTCTTTTTAAACTTTTTCGTTTGATCCTTCTTTTTTGTTATTTTGACCTTCACGAAGAGAGAATTCCTAGCAGATGAGAAGTCACTTTACAGCTGATCCGAATGAAGATCTGAGGTTCCTCTGATCTTGTTGCAGTCTTGTCATTGTTACCTGGGTTACTCCCGTAGGCATTCTCTCTCCACTCCAGTTGACCTGTCACTCCGCTGCTGGTGGTGTCTTAAACAAAACCGGTCGTTATTTCCCTGGGATCATTGCATTAGCTGGTTCCCCTCTTGTTTGCAGGATAAAGTCCAGGCTCCTTAGCTTGGCACACAAGGTCCTTCCTAACCTGGGTCCCGTTTTTCTCTCTAGGCTCAGAGTTCTCAGCCCTCTCTTCTGAACTCTCATAAACCTCTCAGCATTCCCGGAACATGCCATCCATTTTTTTAAGCTGTTCCACCCGTATAAGCTTTCATGTCATTCTGATTATTCTTCTAATTCCATCTTTCAAGACCCAGTTCGGATACTGCCTCCTCTGGCACCTGTGCTCTGGGTCCACGCCCCGTCTTAACGCTTAGAGTCTTGGCTCCTCTCTCCCCTCTGCTTTTCCATGAGGCTCCGCAGGACAAGGCCTGCTTCTTTTTTATTTTTATAACCTCAATATCAACTTGGTGTTTAGGACATTGAGGACTCCCAGAGTTTTTAATAGATAGATGAGTCAATGGGAATCTGAGTTGAGATCCCCAAATAGCCTCTCTACCAGTTGTAACATCTAAGGTTTGTATAACTTTACCTTTTCACCGTACCAACCGATTTGACCTTCAGCAGATTTACTACCAGGGCAGGTGGTATCACTCTTATTTTAGAAATTGTAGAATGGACTTAGAGTTTGTTACTTGGTGGGGGTCGACAGCAGAGCCAGAGAATAATTATTAAGAATATCTCATTTCTTACAGCATGGGCTCATTTGGGTCCTTGGCAGTGCCAGCTTAGTATGCTTTAAATTTTTCCCCAAAACAGTAAATGTCATAATGATTTTCATATCTGTTGATTTAGTAATTCGTGATCCAGGAAAGACAGATGCAGATAAAATGTTCTTTGCAGCATCTTTATTATGGCAAAAAGTAGAAACAATTTGAAGGCCGAATAGTAGAAAAGGGTTTGATAAATTTAAGTGTATCAGCTAGTAGAATATTAAGTAGTTCTTCCAAATTATAATTGTGATGCCCGTGTGGAAACGTCTGACCAGTGAGTGGATAAGCTGGACTATACACTACGATTGTAACCGTGAATACGTGGTAGGATCTAACATGTAAATATAGTTGTGTTAGGCTCCTGAGAAAGCAAGAAGTTTTATTATTTTAATATTCAACGCTATATTGGATCCAAGCCATTGAGATTCCGGGAGTGTTTCAGTGATTTATTTGGGCAAAACAGAATATTTGCAATTGGCATTGCCTCAGAATCTGGCATACACAGTCTAGCCATAGCTTGTCTGAGAGATTTAAAAGAACTTAAATTATTATTATTGGAATGAATCATTGTAAATAACGTTATTGTTAAAAATGTAATTATAAGGCAATATAGGAAAGTCAGAGAGGTTTTAAAGCTAGAGGAAACTCCATGACATATAGTTCTACCAAGTAAAGGTGGTTTTGTGTGTGTGTGTGTGCGTGTGTGTGTGTGTGTTTATGTATCTCCACATGGTATCACATTATTAAACTGTCTAAAAGGGGTATCTCTTCAGGATATTCTGGGATTGTAAAAAATTATAACATGATTAGAAGAAAACGTGGGAAATTTGGAGAAATGAAGCATTGGAAATAAATCCCAAGACCACAGTCACACTTCTCAAAAGTCACCATAATTAATATTTTGTTGTCTCAGTATTTTTTCTCTCTCTGTGTGTGTGTGTGTGTGTGTGTGTGTGTGTGTGTGTGTGTGTGTGTCTTTGAGGGATCTTCTCCCCCACCCCAGCGTCATGTTGCTGGACGTGTCCAGGGGAGATTATCTCTGGCTATTCTGTGTGATATCTAACACATTTCAGACCAGGAGTTCCCAACCTTTTACAATTGGCACAGCCTTTGCTCTTGCTGTGTGATGCCAGCCCTGTGCCCGCCTGCCCGGGACAGGTGCTGGGCGAGGGCCGTGGTGCCTGGCTGCTGCCTGCCAGGTTGGGGGAGGGCGCCCCAGTGGTGACCTCCTACGCGCCTTCCGAGGTGCTGATCCCTGTCAATTATATGTGGAAATCTGGCAGGGAAGCTGCAAAATCAGTGTACGGAGAGTAACCGGGAAAGATTTTTCCATCACAGCTTGACAGGAAAGGGGCACGTTTCTCACAGATAAGTCGCAAAAGTCTGATCTAGAATTTGGAGAAGGAAAATAGGGAACAGGGACAGGTTAAGGGCCTCTAGCGCTGCCCTGTTTTCCTGGTAATCTTACGTAATTATTAATAGTTGGATAAATAGTTTTCTGAGTGTGATGGCTGGGAATTCCTGCAAATACATGTGTAACTTAATGTATGTAATAACATTTCATTGCAGGATAAAAGCTGTTTGATCTTTTTTACGTAAAAATTATAATCTGTCAAACTTTGGAAAGTTATTAGTATATGTTAGGGGTAAATATATATCATTACTTAATTTTCCCCTATTGACCAACCTCTGAATATAGATTTTTTTAAAGAAGGAAATGGCTTAAATTTAAATTTTCTTTTTTTTTCGAGACATAGTCTTGCTTTGTCATCTTGGGTAGTGTGCAGTGGCGTCATCATAGCTCACTGCATCCTCAAACTCCTGGGCTCAAGCAGTCTTCTTGCCTCAGCCTCCTGAGTAGCTGGGACTACAGGTGCCTGCCTAGATACCCGGTTAATTTTTTCTGTTTTTAGTAGAGACGGGTTCTCGCTCTTGCTCAGGCTGGTCTCGAACTCCTGACCTCAAGCGATCCTCCTGCCTCAGCCTCCCAGAGTGCTAGGATTTCAGGCGTAAGCCACCACGCCCAGCCAAAGTTTTCTTTTTTTATTAGGGTCTCAAGTGAAAATGATTCAGTGGCCTGGAAACCTGGGAAGAGGAGAACTAGAGGAGGGTTGGTGAGTGGAAGAAAGGAAGGAAGCACGGTGAAGACTCCAGAAAGAGAAAAATACCAAGATGTGTGGGTGTTCTTCTTCCCTCTTCCCTCATGTATGTTGTAGACTCTGGAGTCTCTCCGCTCTCCATCTTCTTCCTGTTTACTTTAAAATCTCTGCTCTCTTGGGTACTGTGAGAACACATTTTCCTGGTCCCTCTTTCAACTCAATGTTTTGTCTCATTTTTTGCCTCCCAGGAGAAATGACGAGCTCCTTACTGAAAACCCTGAGAGATCCCTGTTGTAGCAAGCATAATACTCAAAAGCTTTTAAGTGTGCCTTTTCCTTTACGTACGAGGTTATAAGCTCTGTAAGAGCAGGAATCGAGCACTGTTCACTTGTGTTCAGTGAATCTGCACAGAATCTGGCAAGACAACATATAGTAAATACATGATTGATGCTTGAATAAATGAATCTTAAAAAGGAGAACATTTATGATAAGTTATTTACGAAGTTAACGAGACACAAATATTCCTTCGACTTCTTTCAAACATTTATTATAGGAGACTATCTCAGAAGCTTTTGTGTTAGAAGACTCTGTTAGGAGGTGCCCAGTGGGTAACACCTCTCCTCCTGACCACATTCTGAGTCAGTGGGTGTGTGAGAATCAGGAGTTAGAGAACTGAAGCCACCTTTGTATTTCTGATAAGCCATATGCTCCTGCATCAGCTGAGATGAGAGAGCCATTGGCTGCTAACTGCCTGTGTCCCCTGGGTTAGACTTCAGATGGTTCCCTGGAGAGGCAGTTTGAGCCTGAAGGACAGACACACTTCCCGGGGAGTAGAGAGGAGGAGGAAAGAAACCAACTCCCAGTAGCCCCCACCCTGGTCACTCCTTCCTGCTGCCCAGGGCCGTTGTCTTTTCCCACTCACTAAGTAATCCCTCTACCTCTGAGGGGAGGGGAAGGCTTGGGGAAAAAGGACAGGAGTATTTAGGGAAAGAGAATCCTTTTCTTGTAACATTACTGGATTTTTGTGCTCTTGCCCCATCGGACCTACAGTGGGACCTGTGCTACCTCCTCCTGCCCCAGGGCTAAGCCCCCCCCCCGCCCCGCCGCCCCCCATTTCTTTGTTGATCTCTCTCTGACTCCTGGGGTGCACTGTTGAGTGTGCCCCTAGAAAGCTCTGAGGCGGAGCGGATGAATTCACTAATAATCTGCTCCAAGGCCACCCTCTACCCCAGATTGAAAGTTTACTTCCTTGTCTGTTTCCCCATCCCAAATTCTTTTCGACTGTGATACCCAGTACAGCTTATCAGGGCTTCTGTGATGGGTTAAATAACAGCATTAAGATACAGCAATAAAAAATACCAGCCATATAAGGATGCCCACCATAGAGAAGCATAGTTGGGGTGAATAGAAGCTGAATTCCCAAACCAGACCACCTGGCTAAAAATCTTGGTTCTGAGTGACTTTGGCCAAATTACCTAATATCCTTGTGTCTCAGTTTATCTTGTAAAACTGATAATAATAGCCCTTCCTGAGAGGATTACTGTAGCTATTAAATAAATTAATTCATGTAAAGAGTTTAGAACTAGTACCTGGCACATTGCTAAAATGCATTCATCACTTAACTTTTAAAAGGGAGTTTTTGAATATAAACCCTCTTCTCTTATGAAACTCTCTGGGAAAAATTTAAAATTCAGAGATTCAGTCCCCTGGCACGACATGAAAGTTCAGGGCTGTAGTCCTATATCAAATTATCTGTGAGTTAACATTCGAAGAATTTGAAGTCCTCCCTAACTTCTTGTTTTCTTTGTTTTAACCAGAGAGGTTCTCCATGCCCCTGTGCAGCTAGGGAGCCCGCAGCAGCCACAGCCTGGGCTGCTTTCACGAGAATGTGTGCACTTTGCCCGAGGTTTCCGAGTCTGTGGTAGTTCAACCCTGAGTCTCTCTTGAGCCTCACTTGAGTCTAGGATCTTAATAAGACACGCAGGAATATCAGATCATCAACCTCACATTCATGAAATTTGGAAAACTCCCCCAGCCCTCCAGGCGCTAATTTTAAGCACAATTGTTCCCAGTACTTCATACTTACCTGCTAGAGGGAAGGAGAGAGAGCATCATCACCTTGGTTTCAGCTTGAGTTCATGCCAGTTGTTTATCATCTAAGACCTTTGCACTTGACGCCTGGGGAGAGATCACCGTTAGTCAGGAGGCTAATTTGGGTGCTTGGTGAGGGGTGGGGGGGGGGTTGGGAGGAGCCACCTGTGCATATCACCCCCCTCCCCCCTCCCCAGCAAGCAGCTCCTGAGGCTCCGGCCTTCCCTCAGAGTTTAGAAATTTGCTTGGCGGTAGCCCAGTCACTAGGTCTGCCTTCCTTCTCTTCTGCATGTGTGGGTTTCTGTTTCTTTGTGAGCCCTCGGTTCTGGCACTGCGTGCTGAGTGGTGTCTGAGCTCTGTTGAGGGACCGTGTCCGCAGAGACTGTGAGATATGTGCACTGTGCGGTTTCCAACGCCTCTTAAACTGTGGATACACCAAGGCTGCTGGAACCTACCTTGTTAGGGAGGATTTTTCCCTTTTTGTCCTACTTATTTCAACTGGAAGATTTCTCTGTATGTTCTTGGAGGGGAATGGCTGCTGACACTTCAGGAGCTTTTGTCTTTCAGGGCCTAGTGGGGCTAGTCCTTGGGCGTGTGCCACTTACTGTCTGTCTCAGGCGTGAGTGTGTCCCTTCTGTCGTAGTGGGCTGTGTCCCCAGGATTTGCTTGTCCTCAACTGTTTCCCTCTTCCTTTTAGGAAGGCTCAGTTGAGTTTTTAGCAATTTAATCAGCTTCTTGTGTTGGTCTCTTGGTCTCTTTCTTTCTAAAGTACCTAGTGCATTTTTTTTTTTTTACTTTACTTTGCTTTTTGGTCTACTATTTATTTTCCCTTCAGATATTTCTCTAGATTTTTTTTTTTTTTTTGATTTGTTCTTCTGAAGCAAGAGAGATACAATCTCATACTGGTTCTGCTAGAAACATCTATTGTTCAAACAAATCTTTTTTCTCTTTGCTTCGTTAAGTAATCTTACCTAAGAGATACTCTCCTATCAGACCAACATCTAGGTCAGGCCTGGGCTCAGTTTATCTTGTCCTGCCTGGTTCCACTTTAATGGTTTCCTCTTTGCTGTGCCTTCTGTTGACTGAGTCTTAATTCTATAAATTCCTCAAACATAGTCCCTCAGGTCACAAGAGTAATTGCATCTCCACCTAATAATGCTCTGAACTTTCTACACTCATCTCCCTGGTTGCCCTCTCACAGCCCATCCAGACTTATGTAACCCTTGGTATAGCTACCTACGTCTTTGAAGGTATAGCTCTCAATTGCTCTTACGATGAGGGATTTAAAAGTATGTTTTAAAAAAAATAAAAGTATGTTTTTCTGTAGTTCCTAGAACTAAATCCTGGTTTCTTTTGGGGGAAGCATTCCAGACTGCTGAGATCTTGCCTGTCTTCCTTGATTAGATTTTTTAAGCTCCAATAAGCATGAAGATGTATCTCCTCCATTTTCAATCCCTTCTCCATGAGATCCCAGGGTATCTCCATTTCTCTTTGTATGTCCTTGTAACCTGCTTTTCAAGGTTTTTTCCTTTTTATCTTTAGCTGACATGTAATAATTGTACATATTTATGGGATGCAGAGTGATATTTTGATATGTGTATATAATGTATAATAATATTAGAGTAATTAACATATCTATCACCTTAAACGTTTATCATTTCATTGTGCTGTGAACATTCAAAATCCTCTCTTCTAGTTTTTTTAAATATACTCACTAAATTATAGTTAACCATATTCACCCTACGGTGCTGTAGTACGCCAGAAACTCATTCCTTCTATCTAGCTGTAGCTTTGTATCCGTTACAATAAGGTTTCCTTTTCTATTTCAGCTCTTGTCTAGTTGTTCCCTTGCCCCTTCTGTCTTGCGGTAAAATACACATAATACAAAATTCACCATTTTAACAATGTGTTTTGTATATGGTACATTCATATTGTACATACATTACCACCATCCATCTCCAGAACTTTTTCATCACCCACACTGAAACTCCATACCCATCAAACACTAACTCATTACCACTTCCTCTCAGCCCCTGGTAACCACTGTTTTATTTTCTATCTCTATGAATTTGACTGTTCTAGGTCCCTCATATAAATAGAATCATATAATATTTGTCCTTTCGTGTCCGGCTTTTTTCACTTAACATAATGTTTTTGAGATTCATCCATGTTCTAGCATGTGTCAGAATTTTGTTCCTTTTTAAGGCTGACTAATGTTCTGTTGCACGTCTGTATCAATTTTTGTTCATTTATTCATCCATTGATGGACATTTGTTTTTTTCCCACCTTTTGGCCATTGTGAATAATGCTGCTGTGAACATGGGTGTACAAATATCTGTTCGAGTCCCTGCTTTCACTTTTGGGCATATGCGTACAAGTGGAACTGCTGGATTGTATGGTAATTCTATGTTTAACTTTTTTGAGGAACCGCCACAACACCCTTTCTTTTACAGCGTGGTTCTTGCCATGGCTGTGCCTGCCTAAGTCACAGCTGTGACCATGTTGCTCAAGGTCAAGCCTACATCATAAAGCTTGAACTTCTGCCTCGCCCGACCCCTGGCCTGGTTCACGGCCTGCGCCAGGCCTGCAGACCCACTTGCCATTTGCTTAAGGCCCGGCATCATCCAATTGTATAAAAATAGCTGCTTGCCTTTGGACAGAGCCACCATAGGCTGCGTGACCTACCAAGGTGAAAATCCCACGTGGCTCTGCTGAAACTGCCAGCCCAGGTTGTAGTAGTTGGAAGCTGGTTACCCCAGTACAAAACCACGGTGTTGTGTTGCACAGCGTGGGCCACCTCCACTTGGTCCGACCCAAAGTCTCATCATCTAAAGTGTTGGCTTATTCTCCCAATCGCTTTTTGTCTGTCTCTCAGGGTTTCTGGCACATTTCAGGGGGTTGGGAATGGGTGTGCAGTAAATGACACCTCTTTTCTTGGGTTCTGAACTGATTGTGAAATGAGACAAAAAGAATTTGAAATGTTTTAGAAAAAAAATGTTTTAGAAACCAAAGGAGTGGGGAAGAAGAATTTTCTTCTAACAACTTTAATGTGGGGAAAATGTTTCCCACAAGCATCTAAATTATTTGTTGTGAGATTTTACTAAGTAAATACATTAATTGTGAATGAATGAATACAAATAATAATTCTTCCCTTTGAGGGCCTACTCTGTGCCTGGTGGTTTGTATATGTATCTCATTTATCACTCATAATATTGTTGTGAATTCAGTAACTCCATTTTCTAGAAGATGGATCCGAGTCTTAGAGTGGGTAGGGAATGTCCCCAGGGTTGTATGGTTGGGTTTTGATCTCGAATTGGTGTTGACGACAAAGCCACTTAGCAACACTGCCTTTTTACAAAAGATGTGGATAAGGAAAAATTTTATACATACGCATTAACCTCTTTTTCCTTAAAAAAAAAAAAAACCAAAAAACTAATTTCAGCCAAGTTCCTAGGTTTTTGCAAATACTTTTATGAGTAGGTCTGGCTACATAGGTGAATTTTGCTTATGTGGTTTGTATCCGAGTGGTGACAGTGGGGATGGAAGCAGAATTGCTGTTTAACGTCAGGGTAGAACAACCACAGAGTGCTTATCAATAATTCAGCAAGGCTGGCTGTTTTGCAGCGGACACTAAGGAGTGTGGTTGTAGAGCCTGTGTGTTGTGTGGAAGGGACCCAGGATAGCTCTTGTTGTATACAAGATCGTTTGCTGTATAGACCCCATCGTACACAGTACTGTGTGTGTGGGCCACTGGCTGGAATGGTCACATGGCTGATATAGAATCTGTGTTCCTATTGGTATACGTGTTGGCATAGGAGATTTACTTTTATAAGGACCTCTAAAATTTAGCATTCAAAATTATGAAAGGGGAGAAAGATGATTGAGAAAAATAGAATGTAAGATTGGGATCTAAGCAGTTCTTTTACATTTCACAAGTTATATTTCTTAAAAGGTTTTCATATGTGGTTATTACCAGGAATGTTCTAATTTCAAGTGTCTTGTTCCTTCTGTCTGGATTAATGTATTACAGATTCGTATATACTTTTGTTAGGATATGGTTTACTGTTAATAAAAGTCATCTAAAATGACTTAGTACTTTAAGTCTGTCATTTTCTTTCCTGTTTGATTTTATACAGTCCCCCCAAATCACATTCTGCTCTGGCCAGCACACTAGCAGTTCCTTAGCAGGTAAAGGGAGATGATTATTTTTTCTCTGGTAACCAAATCCCTAAACTCATACTCTTTTATCACAAAGCTATGGGAATACATGCCATAAAAAAGGAGCTTTGGCATTTCTATTTTCTCGACTATTGCATTATATTTTGGTATGGTTTTCTAGTACGTGTCTCTATGTTGATGAATTTTGAGGCCTTGAGGTACCTAGATTTGGTCTATTCTGATTTACTTGGAAAAAGTACTAATTTGCATTAAAAGACCTGCTGTTTTTTTGTTTTTCCACTAACTGGCCCCAAGACCTTTGATAAATCATTTAAACCCCTCCAACCCACATTTCCCCCCTACCCATCTTCTAAAGGAGGATAATACCATATACTTTTTATGAAGACTACTAAGGAAATATTTATTTATGGAGTTACTCTTTCTTTTAGCTATAAAATTTATGAACTAATTTGTTAAAGTAATATGGGAGGTTTCAAAAATAGAGAATTAGGTTTTGTTTGTTTGTTTTTTTATAAACTGCCCAGGCACACTCTGGATTAGGGGATGTCCTGCTTCCATATAATGTGCTCAGTTGGGGTACTTTCAGGGGAACTTGTACCCCATTGTGTTGGGGTTATACCCCATTTGTTGCCCCAACTGGCTCAGGTTTTGGTTATACTTTCTCTTTTTAAGTTACCATTTCAATTGTTTTGTTCTTTTGAGAAAGACAGACATGAACTTTTAAATTTATTTTGGAAAAATCAGCATACTTCGAGGGCAATTTGGAGGTGCTAGAACTCCCCCTTGTGGGATTCTGAAATATGTCCTACAGCAAATGAAACAAAGTAGTGGTTTATTTTTGTTAAACTTCTAGCTAATAGAAAGAAGAATCTTATTTAAAATGACATTGTAAATTCATCCATCCAAAGATTTACCAAGAGTGACAAAATATTAGGCTTTAAATCATATTAGGTCACTGTGCAAATGGGATTGTTAATCATGTTCAAAATCTTAAGTTTGAACTTTTAATATTATCTCTTCGTTTGAAGAAATACCTTAGGGTAGAGAATTGCTTTGTCAGATAAAGACCTTAACATAGTTAAATTTTTATAGATTTGGTTTTTTAAAAAAACTTAATTGTAAATGTGTACTTTAAAAATATATTAGTACGGTGTTTTCTTTAAATATTTTTTGAAAGTTTCAGATCAGAAGTATACACAGAATGTCAGGTTTTTTGATATATTCTTTTGTTTTATAGGCATTATTTACTATTTTTAGCTTCTTTCCCTTTTCAAGCTTGCTGGATTCCATAGCATCAGTGTGTGCACCTCCCTCTGTTCATTCACCAGCTGTATATTGAGTACAGATTAAGTGATGGGCATTGTGGTAAAAACGCCAAACAAGGTGCTTGGCATCTACTGGGGAAGGTGGACCTAGACCAAGCTGTTACATTACAGTGAGAAGTGTTACAAAGGTCTGGTGGAAGGTGCTATGGCTGTGACTAATGAATGGGGAGCTACCCCAGCTATGGTATCTGAGACGGGTATTTAAGCTGGGACATGAAGGATAAGTCAGATTTATCTACATGGAGGGGTGGGTGTGTTGGGGAAGTGGGTTCAAGGCAAAGAACAGCAAATTCAAAGTTGTAAGGCAAAATAGAAAGTAGATCACTGAGGCTAAATGATGACCTAGGCTAGGTAGGTGCCCGGGTTTTGTAGGTAAAGGATTTGGGACTTTTGCCAAGTGGGATGTCTTTGAAGAATTTTAAGCAAATAGTGGTGTAACCAGATATGCATGTTAGTAAACTCTCATGCAGCGTGGAGAATGGAGTGGAAAGGGCATAGATGGGTGCAGGGAGACTGGGAGGAAGTTACTGCACCATAAACTTTTTCTGTAGGTTGGTGTCATTGGAGTACGTATTCTGACTTTGCAGGCCTTTCAGTGTCTGTTGCATGCACTCAACTCTGCTGTTGTAGCACACGCAGCACACAGTACGTAAAGGAACGGGCATGGCTGTGTTCCAGTAGAACTTTGCTTATAGAAACGGGCAGCGGACTGGATTTATTTAGCCTGTGGGCATAACTCACCAGCCCCTGATCTCTAGGGTGCGAAGAAAGAGAAGTGCATGGGTTTAAGAGCTATGAGGAGGTACAATCAGTGTAGCTTGGTTATAGGTTTGTTTGAGAAGGGTAAGTGAGAAGGTGAAGTGGAGTTGGTTTTCGGGTTTCTGGCTTAACCTATATGGATGATGGTGCAGTTGAGGAATGATGGTGCTAAGGTGAGGCATGCAGCAAGGCGGCTCGCTGGGCTGTGTGAGGATTCTGGGGGCTGCCCAGTCGGTGGTTGGACATACGGGTACGCAGAGAAGTCTACGTGGGAGGCTTGAGCACGTCAAAGAGCTCTGCTTCGGGAGAGTGAAGAGGGCACAGACAGCATCCAGGGTAACCCCAAAGTCTGATGGCTAGAGGAGGAAGAGCCAGAGAGAAAGGAGAAAAACCAAGGGAAGGACAAATGGTTAATGGTGTTGAAGGGGGTAGAAGGGGTGAGCAAAATGAGAAGTTTCTGTTGGATTTGGCCACGCGAAGATCATTTGTAACCTTGGTTAAAGCAGTTTCAGAAAGTGGGGGGCTTTTTTGTTTGTCTTTGGTGGGATTTGTTCATAGGAAGACAAATTTCAAAATCTTTCCCTTTCAGGTTCAGTTTATAAAGCATATTATTCTATTTAAGAATACTGGCAGATACTAGCAACAATTTTTTTTTTTCTTTTAAGACAGAGTCTTACCCTGCGCCCCAGGCTGGAGTGCAATGACGCCGTCATAGCTCACTACAGCCTCAAATTCCTGGGCTAACTAAAAAAATTTTTTGGGGGTGCGTGCGTGCGTGTGTGTGTGTGTGTGTGTGTGTGTGTGTGTGTGTAGAGACAGGGTCTCACTGTGTTGCCCATGGTGATCTCAAACTCCTGGCCTCAAGTGACCTCCCCCCTCCCCAAAGTGTTGGGATTACAGGCAAGAGCCACCATGCTCACCCTACTAGTGATAATTTTTTTTTTCTTTTTTGGGACAGAGTCTCACTCTGTTGCTCCGCCTAGAGCGCAGTGCATGGCATCATCATAGCTCACAGCAACCTCAAACTCTTGGGCCCAGGCGATCCTCCTGCCTCAGCCTTCCGAGTAACTGGGACTATAGGCACAAGCCACCACACCCGGCTAATTTTTTTATTTTTAGTAGAGATGGGGTCTTGCTCTTGCTCAGGCTGTGATAATTTTTTAAAAGAGCTTTTCATTGATGTTTGTTCTCATTTACAAACTGAGTTAAACTCCTTAACTATTTTTATTGTATTTTAAAAGTAATTTATTTTGTTCTTTTTTTTTTGTGCTTCTTTAATTGTGTGAATGATAATTGAAGTAGTTAAAAATTTTTTTTTACGTAATGTACTTGGGTACGTCTTACAAATCTAACAAATTCAACATAATCGAGGTGACTGTACTTAATAATGCATCTTCCTGGGGTTAATGATAGATGCTCACCCACAGTTAGGTCAGGTTAGGCTTTGGGGAATTCCTTCTCATCTTGTTGCTATTTCCCGATGCTTTGACTGGCTCCCAGGCCGAGTACCTTTTCATAATCACTATGCCAGGGACATCAACCTTAACAAAAGAAGAAACTCATAGCCCAGGTCTTTTAGATTCACATGTCGCACTGACTGAGTTTTATGCGTATTCACACATGCCTGTAGGGCACACCCTATCACCACATGGCTGTTATCCCTTGTTTGGATTTTTCCTTTCCTTTTCTTGAAGATATGTCCATATCATCCCAGGTGGCTTTTAAAATCTTTGAACTTGACTATTCTTTTCATATACTTTTGGCTCTTTCACCCATAGCTCTTCCATATATTAAAAATGATATATTAAAAATGATAGGTGAATTTTGGATGTTCCCTAATGGTTTTATCTGATTTAAGGATCATGACTTCTAAGGGCATTGTACCAGTGGAAGGCACACATAAAAAGTTAATTGGCTATTACTGAGTAAAATAAAAGTAGACTCCTATGTTTAAACAAAATGTCAACAGGCATTAGAAATGCCAAACTACAGTGTTCCTGTGTATATTTAGAACATATTTACCTGCTTATTGCCTTGACAGGAATTTTTATGTTGCATATGATTTCATTATAACATAAGCTCAGTGACAGCACAGATCTGTTTTGCTCTCTCTTATATAGAATAATGCCCAGCACTGAGCAGATACTCAAATATTTGTTGAATGAATGAATGAGTATAGTTTCTGAATAAATGATAAATTGTTTACTTCTAATGTTAGATTGAGTCTTTTGCTTCCTTTTAAGTTCTTTTTCCCCTTTTTTCTTCTTTTAGGCAGAAACCACTAATACTAGCCTCTTGCAGGTGCAACTGGAATGCAGTTTACATAATAAAGTGTGTCAGCAATTAAAGGTAAAATAAAATAGTGTTTTCTCCCTACCTTCCTTCCTCTTTGCTTAAAAACAAACAAAACAGCACATTCTGTTTTCAGAAATTTGAAATTTTTTTTCTTTTGAAATTTGAAATCACAAAGTTCAGATTATTTTTTGAGTTTTTCCTCTCCCCCCATCTCAGAGTTGTTACCTGGAATCTGATGATGTTTTGCGCCTACAAATGAGCATAATGGTAACAATGGAAAACTCCTCAAAAGATTTTGAAGAAAACACACAAGATTTGTTAGATCATCTCTCTATTGTTTATGTAGCAACAGATAAATCCGAGACCTCAGGTAAGGTGGAATCTTTTTATTATATTTTGATTAACCTGGATCATCATTCTATAGCATTTACTTGTAGGTTGTATCATAGCAAACCAAGACAAAGAGACTTTGCTTTAATTATTAAAAAACTGTAATAGTAACTGGTTCTCAATTTGCAACTGCTGATAAAGCTGTTTTTATTTGGGGAATTTTATCTTTGGAAATGTGTGTCCTCCTCATCAGAAATAACCTAGTTCATCAGTTATAACCTAGTTCATCAGTTTACCTTTCTAAGAACTTTTGCAAGAGACAATGTTATATGACCCATGAATTTTATAATGTAGGATTTGCTGTTGTCCTTTGGTTATCAAGACTCTTGTGCATGTGTGTGTATATGTGCATTCATAGTCAAAGAAAGAAATGGTACAAATGGTATATAAAAGTGTAGTTTTTTAATTGGCAGTTTTTTTTTTTTTTTTTTTTTTTGCGACGGTTTCACTCTATTGCCTGGGCTAGAATGTTACCTGGTGTAACAGCTTAGCTCACAGCAACCTCAAATTCCTGGGCTCAAGCAATCCTGCCTTAGCCTCCCAAGTAGCTGGGATTACAGGAGTGTGCCACCACACCGGCTAATTTATTTTTTTTTACTTTTTAAAAATTTCTAGTTGCCCAGCTAATTTTCTAGTTTTGGTAGAGACACAGGGTCTTGCCATTCCTGAGGCTGGTCTCAAACTCCTGACCTCTGGCAATCCTCCCGCCTTGGCCTCCCAGAATGCTAGGATTACAGGCGTGAGCCACCACACCTGGCTTATTGACAGTCTTAATTGTTGGTCAGACATGATTTACCTTCCAGTCCTCAGAATTGGCTGTAGTAGTGATGGACCAGTGGGCGAGCTCTCCTGTTTTGGTGATTGTCAACGTTGGGTAGATTCCTTAGCTGCAGGGAACATTTCTATCGGTGAGGGCTAAAAGGAAGCCTGCATTTTGAGATCTCCAGGCTTTATTCTCTCCAAATGTTGTTGTCTAAATGAGGAAACAAGGGACTGTCCAATCAACAGGACCACATAGCTTTATTTGAAGCTGTCCAGTTGGTTAGTTGCACCCAGAAGAAACATAGCACGATGCTAAACTCAGAATTTCCTCCCTGGTGTTTCTTCATCATTTAGAGAGCCGAGGTTAGTAGGTCAGTCTTTCTGTATAGACCTTTTTTCTTATGACTTACAAGAAAACCCAAAAGAAAACAGCTTCTAATTTCAATTTCAGTGTTGAGAAACAAATTACCATTTTTATAGAAATGTATGATGTGATATTTTAATTACTAGATTAAGGTATGGGAGTGCGATGGCTCCTTATTCTAATCTCATTGCTCTGATTCTTTTGCACAGACGATTCAACGGTCAATATGTACATACTACATTCAGGAAGCAGCCTTGTGTGGATACAGGTAATTGTCAACGCTTACATAGAATGAAATTTAAAATTACACGTGTGCATTTAATTGTAGAATGTGAGGATTTTTCAGGAATAATTACAGAAGCACTGTACTCTCTTGCTTTAATTGAAACCAATTTTTCTGTGCTTGAACCCCTATTTGTATGAGGGTTGTCAGCAGCCCCCTTCATACTGTTACACACAGATGCTGAACAGTAGCTGTGTAAGCTGGTCTGTGCTGTTCCCTTATTTTAGCAGTAGATTTAAACTGGGTAAATGTTCTCCCAGCGGAGAGTAGTAATGTGGGTTTTGTTGTCGTTACAGGATGTACATCATTTCTCACAGAGAGATGCTGTGTCCCTGCAGTTTGAACCAGTGCTCCTCCCTACTTCTACAACCAACTTTACAAAAATTGCTTCTTTTACTTGCAAAGGTACAGCTTTTAAAAAATATTGGAGATTTTTTCTTTTTTACTCTTGTTATCTAGTTGTTATGATGGCAGTTTCTTCTGTGAAATGACTGACAAGTACAGATGAGGCGTGGTTTTAAAAAAGTGGAATGGGTTTGGTTTCAACAAACCACAGCCTTAGTAGTTCTAACAGATAGTGTGACATAAAAACGATTGTTGATGCTACTTTTATTTTGCCACATAGGTAGGATTTTGAGTTAAAAGCTTGACTTGGTGATTTGGAAGACCAGGGTGCCACGTGTTAGAGGGAGGTGCCGCTGCACCGCCCCATGTTGTTCCCTTGTGTAGAATGTGACGCAGAAGGTCTAGTGCGTGTAAAACCCACCCTGTCTTCAGGTTCTTACTTATGACTAAAAAGAAGTCTGTAAAGAAATTCAAATGGATTTTAAATATAGGAAAACATGCCCAGCCTTACACATATTTAAAGAAATACAAGTTAAAGCAACAAATGATGTATAATTTGTTACCTAGATCAATAAAGATAAAAAAGGTTGTTAATATTCTGTGTTGGTAATGATTAGGAAAGAAAACACTCACGTTTTTGACAGGAGTATACATTGGTGCAGGCTATTTTGGAGGGAAAATTGA
Organism: Indri indri; assembly: GCA_004363605.1. NCBI lineage: Eukaryota > Metazoa > Chordata > Mammalia > Primates > Indriidae > Indri > Indri indri. The sequence continues at coordinate 146,499 of RJWJ010000935.1, forward strand.
CAATTTCTATGAAAATTTAAAATATACGTATATGGTTTTTGATCTTTAATTCTAGTTTTAGGACTAGATAGACTCATACATGTATTCAAAACTGTATCTATAGAAACGTATGTTTGTGATGACAGAACAGCCTAAACATCCATTGATAGGTGACTGGTTACTTTGTAGTCCATCTACAGAGGGTTGGACTCTGCAGCTATTAAAAAGCATACATGGCCAGGCACGGTGGCTCACGCCTGTAATCCCAGCACTTTGGGAGGCCGAGGTGGGAGGATCCCCTGAGGCCAGGAGTTCAAGACCAGCCTGGACAACATACTAAGACCCCATTTCTACTAAAAAATAATAATAATAAAAAATCAGCATGGTGCACAGGCTGTAGTCCTAGCTACGTGGGAGGCTGAGGCAGGAGGATCGCTTGAGCCTAGGAGTTTGAGGTTACAGTGAGCTATGATCTCACCACTGCACTTCAGCCTGGGTGACGGACTGAGCCCCTATCTCTAAATAAAAAAAAAAGAATACATGGACATGCAAGCAGTGTGTGTGCATTCAGCTTTTTTTTTTAAAGGGTGTCTGTGAACTTGTTTGTGCATAGAACACCTGGAAGAAATGGAACACCTCAAGAAACTGCTAACAGTTGTTTCCTCTAAGATAATTGGGAGTCAGAGTGAAAGGCTTTATTTTCATAATTTTTGTGAGTGTTCGAATTGTTTTTCGAACCATACGTATAGCTTAAAAAAAAAAAAGAGTTGGGTATTAGCATCAGAGTTAAGAATTCAACACCAGTGATGTACTATTATGCCCTAAATCAAGGAACGCTTACAGGTATTATTTTGATACATGAGCGGTGTTTCGAAATGCAGTCCCGCTTTTTGCTGGTAGCTCCTCTTTGCCGTTTGGTTTGATTTCTTTCTTGCTCGTGGCTCCGCACGCCCTCTGTCTTCACCCAGTCGAGCTTCATTGCTCACTGTCACCTCTGGCAGACCTAAAGACTTCCCTCTTATTTATGGTGAATACAGATCTTTGTAAAGGAAAAGCCACAAAGCATTGACTTGTTTTTCCCCCCAAAAGAAATACATGAGAGGTTGGTTTTAAAAAGTGTATATGTCGGGGGAGGAGTAGACACAGCGTTCCAGTTCATTGGCAACAACCCAGGAAAGAAGGACAAATAGTGTTTGGGAAAGTATGTTACCATTTATGTCTGATTCAGTACTTTCATGGAGACAGAGGGTGAATCGAACATTTACAAATAAGTCATAAATCTTATTTTTGCTAAGGCCTAATGAAAGAAAAGATACTTGCACTTCACATTTATTTCTTTATATCACAAAGCAGCTACATCATGTGACAGTGAAATTATGGAAGATGTGAAGAAAACAAAGAACATTCCAACACTAAAAGCATGCCTCTCCTCTTCTGTGGTTCAAGGGTAGGTTCATTCCACTTTCCTGGAAATCATGTTTTTTCCCTGCTCTCTAGAAATGCTTTAAAAACGTAACTGATGTGACTTTGTAAGATTCCCTGTCTCTCTGGACTTGCCCTCCCTTGCCTTAGTGCTGCTGACAGGCGGTGGAAGGGCTGTTAGCAGGATGGGGAATAGGAAGCTAAAGTATTCAGTTCATGAAATAGGTCCTGGGTTAGGGGCCAGGTGTGTGAAAAGGATACATATTTGCATAGTGTTTCTGAGTTGCTTTGAGGTCCTGGTTTTGCCCTGGTGGCCTTTGTGAGCTGTACTGGTTGTGGCCCAGTCACTTCCCCACACGTGAGCCAGAAGGTCGAAGGAGGTGATCATTGAGGTCGTTGCCAAAGCTAGCATTCATTCAGTAACGTTTCATCATGCTCTTTTTGCAGCCAGAGGTTCATTAGAATGCTGACAGCTGTCCTACGTGCAGGGCTGATAGCATGTGTGTCCTCTGTTCGCAGGTATTTTAGAATGGACTCTTCTGCAACCCAGTTTCACATGGAGACTCACGAGAACACATCAGGAGTTTGGTCAATATGGTACCACAACCGTTTTGACCGTAGTGTTGTATTAAATGATGTATTTGTTTCCAAGGAGACCAAGCACATTTTAAAGGTACGTACAGTATTTCCCCCCGCAAGTTTTAGCCTTAAGTTTTGAGCTTTGTTTAAGGTCAGATGCTGTGAAATTATTATTTATAAAATTTAATTTTAACTTTTGATTTTTAAAGCAAGTATTTTTCTTTTAACGTTTTTAAAATTGCTTTTAGGAGATTTCTCTTTCTTTCTTTTTTTAAAATTATTTTTCAAGAAACTCAAAAGGAGGCCGGGCGCGGTGGCTCACGCCTGTAATCCTAGCACTCTGGGAGGCCGAGGCGGGCGGATCGTTCTGAGCTCAGGAGTTCGAGACCAGTCTGAGCAAGAGCGAGACCCCGTCTCTACCAAAAATAGAAAGAAAATTAATTGGACAGCTAAAAATATATAGAGAAAAAAATTTGCCAGGCGTGGTGGCACATGCCTGTAGTCCCAGCTACTCGGGAGGCTGAGACAGTAGGATTGCTCGAGCCCAGGAGTTTGAGGTTGCTGTGAGCTAGGCTGACGCCACGGCACTCGCCCCAGGCAAGAGAGTGAGACTCTGTCTCAAAAAAAAAAAAGAAAAAAAAGAAAGAAACTCGAAAGGACCAGGATATATTCTTTGAAAATATTTGCTCTCACCATTAATCAAAAATACAATATATGATTTGTACCAGAAAGATTATATTTAGTAAAACTAATCCTGGTTCATGATAAAATAGTAGATTTTTGCAAAATAACCACTTACGGAAAATTTAAGATTACTTTTGTGAAATTTAAAAGTGGCATATTAAGCATTATTTAAAACCTGTCATTTCTATAAAAATATTTCGGTCTTTGATCTGGAAATAATTGAGTAAAATTGTATTTTCTGAAGTATAGAAGAACTTTAGCATCATACTTTATAATGATTTTAATCATAATTAGTGTTAGGAAAAGTAATTTTTCTTGCTTCTTTTCTTTTTAGATTCTGAATTTCACTGGCCCTTTATTTCTACCTCCAGGCTGTTGGAATATATTTTCTTTGAAACTTGCTGTTAAAGACATTGCCATAAATCTATTCACCAATGTATTTTTGACTACAAACATAGGTGCCATTTTTTCAATACCTCTACAGATTTACTCAGCACCGACCAAGGTATTGTTTACAACACTATACGTGTGTTATAATTTTCTTGATATATTACTGTTCTTTTTTTATTAACTTATGGTGCTTGGGTTTATTAACTGGGTTAAACTCATGTTCTTTAAGGCTGTCTAAGAAATTGAAGGATATTACCAGGTCTATCTTAGATGATAAATTGTTTAGACATCGAAATCTTTATGCGGAAAGAGTTTCCATGTTTTGTAAAATAATTTGAGGTTCTCAAATGAAATAAGGCATTTATCAATAAATTAATTGATCTTGTTTTTATTTATTTTCAAAATTTATAGAGCAAGTAGTATGTGCTTGCTGCATAAAACACAGTTGAGCTTTTAGTAGATACTTGCCATGACTTCAAATAAATTAGATTGTTAACTGCTGTATTTAACCCTCTTTTAAGTGATAGTCAGTTGCTTGTAATCCTTGAATTTCCTTAGTGGGCCAAATCTAAAGCCTGAAAAGGTTCACAGTTAAGAGAATGCTCTCTAAAGTTTGGGGAAATTGTACATAATTTAGATTATCTTAAACATGATTCATTTTTTTCTTGATGTTTCTTTCTTTTCATTTAGTTATTATTATTGCTTCTTTTTGATCCAAGCTATTCTGTATAACACTGGGATCTAGTTTTTCTATGAGACATTCATGCAGCCATCTTTATGATTTTTCCTCACTTACAGCATTGATGTTTCATAGTTAGAAATGCCTCATGTTCAGCTGTAAGCATGCAGATAGGACTTCTAAAATTAAACTAAACAAAATGTAAGGTTAATTTCATTCATCCATATTTTGACCAGGAGAGGTTTCTTAGAAATTTCTTTTTTCCAATCAAGAGATGCCTTATCAGAAGAGTGACTGTGGGAGGGGCAAGAAGGTTTCAGGTGTGTATGGAAGTAGCAAGTCTGTACTCTCCAGACTTGTAGGAAATGGATATGAAATGTCCTGAGTAGTCAGGAGTTACCATAGCTTGGCATACTGTTTCTCAGAGGATTAGAGTACAGTTTTAAAAAACAAAACAAAACACTACTAGGAATGTCCTGGTTTTTTTTTTGGAGACAGGGTCTTGCTGTGTTGCTCAGGCTGGAGTGTTGCAGCCCACTCATAGCTCACTGTAACCTCTAACTCCTGGGCTCAAGTGATCTCTTGCCTGAGCCTCCCAAGTAGCTAGGACTACAGGTGCCTGCCTCCATGCACAGCTAATTTTTAAATTTTTTCTAGAGATGGGGTCTCACTAAGTTGCCCATGCTAGTGAATTCAATCTTCAATTCAGATGGTAGCTTGGAGTCTTGAGGACCCAAGGGTCATTATTGGCATTGATTATTGTAAAAAATCCACTGTCATGACCCTTCCTGTGAGAGACAGTTCAGATTTCTCTGAACTGAATCAAGGATAAAGGAAACTAAGAAATTACTTTCTAGTTGTTTGGCTTCTAGTTAAAGGGGAAGTTCACTGAGGTGGAGGCCAATGTTTTGCTTCATATTTTAGTGCATTCAGATTTTTATGTTTAGTGTTGTGTTTTAAGTTATTCATATATTACTTTTCAATCTAGGAAGGGAGTCTGGGTTTTGAAGTGATAGCACATTGTGGCATGCATTATTTCATGGGAAAATCAAAAGCAGGTAAGTATTTTGTCCTTAGGCTTTCCGTAGAACTCTAGTTTGGGGGGAGTGGGAAGTGGTGAGGAAAATTAGCATTTATACATGGCATAATTACTTCTGTAAAGGTAATTGCATCATATTTTAACCTTAGAGAGCATGATCTTTAACACGATGACTCGGAACTGTTAAAAGTCCCCCAGAAATACCTGGGGTACCTGTGTAGATAATGCCCCCTTATTGTTTAGTATATAATAGCTTATACTTTTGCAGGGGATTTTTTCAAATAATATTATTCAATCATAGCATCCATGGCATAGGAAAAATTGGAAGATTCTGATTTCTTTTATTCAAAAAAATGGTAAAAATAATTTGGAATTGCATTTGAAGTCTTAAGCTGTAGGCGCGTGAACATCTTGTAGGGGTTGCTAGTTGTGGCATGAGACTGAAGGCTACAGTGTTAATATAGAAGCTCTTTCTTGTATTTTGAGGGTTTGTTTTTTTTTTTTTTGCCTTTTAATTGATTAAGATATTTAATCTAAGGAGAGTTTTAAAGTACAGGGATTTCTTTTGACAGATCCCCTCTTTTCTTCCTGGTACCCTTTTTAGCACAGACAAGATAGAACGAATCAGTTAATAGGATAAGGTGAACAGTAGACCAGTTTATGAACACGCACTTTATAGAGGATCTGCCCCTGCTCTGTGCCCTCTTTTTGAGAATTGCTGCTTGTCCCTCCGCACTCTGCATGGTGACCTGAAAGACTCAGATGATGGTTAGCATTTACATGGAAGCAGTTTTGCATTTTAGATTTAAAGCTGTTAAAAATGTTCCAAGTGTAGTTTTAACTTGTCTCAGGCTGTATTCATGAGCCATGTGTCTTTTGCGTTATTACCTTTACATACTTCTATTTGGTTTTGTTTTATACATGTTTGTTTAATTTGATACGTCATTTGCCATCGAGTTAGAGGGACTTTTCGTAAAGCAGCGGAGGACAGAGGTGGCATTTATTCACTCTACAGTCCTTTCAGTTAAGAATTTGAGCAGTTAGCCCTTGGCATTATTTACTAATTGAATTATATTTTCTGTAAATCTAAATATTGAATCTGGTCTAACTTTTAGGAATTCCTAATTGGAATGGGAGCCTTTCTCTGGATCGGTCTACTTGGGATATGGATTCTGAACTTGCAAATAAATTGTATGAAAGATGGAAGAAATACAAAAATGGTGATGTCTGCAAGTATGTCCTCACCTTTCTTTATTTCTTTTGTTTAGCAGTGGGGAGACACTATTACCGTAGTCCCCCCTTATCTGCAGGGAGGCATTCCAAGACCCCCAGTGGATAGCTGAAACTGCAGATAGGACCGAACCCTGTATGTATACTACGCATGAATCTCTTTTTCCTTCATCACAATTTCGTGAATAGAAGGTTTTGTTCTTGCCATACATCTTAGCAACCTCAGCATACGATATTTTTCTTTGCTTATTAAGTTGAGAATGTTTACCCCCTTCCACTTAAAGGAAACACTCTACAGCTTCTCTTTGGCATACCTGAATTGTCAGCATTACTAACTCTTGCACTTTGGGACTATTATTAAGCCAAAAAGTGAAATAAGGGTTATGTGAATACAAGCACTGCGATACTGTGAGAGTTGATCTGATAACTGAGATGACTAACGGGTGGGTAATACAGATAGCGTGGATGTGCTGGACAAAGGGAGGATTCATGAGTTCCAGACAGGGTGGATGAGGATGGCTTGAGATTTCATCACGAATGGTGTGCAGTTTAAAACTTACGAATGGGCTGGGCACAGTGGGCTCATGCCTTTATCCCAGCACTTTTGGAGGCCAAGGTGGGACGATTGCTTGAGGCCAGGAGTTCAAGACCAGCCTAAGCAAGAGCAAGACCCTTCTGTAAAAAATAGAAAAATTAGCTGGGTGTAGTGGTGCGTACCTATAGCCCCAGCCATTTAGGAGGCTAAGGCAGGAGGGTGGCTTGAGCCCAGGAGTTTGAAGTTGCAGTGAGCTATGATGGACACCACTGCACTCTAGCCCAAGCAACAGAGCAAGACCTCGTCTGCAAAAAAAAAAAAAAAAAAACCCACAAAACTGAGGCTAAGGGGGACTGCTATACATAGTACTTTATTGAAATTGCGGTCCTTAATTTTTAGTGATTGATATTTCTCTCCAATTTTTATTTGGACAAGCCTCAGAAAAGTTGAAAGTATAGTGAATACTCAAATATTCCTCATCTAGATTTTGTTCAGGTGTTCATGTTTTACCATTTTTACTTTATTTCTCTGTACACTTGTATCTATACACGCACACAGAAACTTTTTTTGCTGAGTCATTTGAAAGTAAACTGTAGGTATCATGAGACTTCAACTCTTAATACTTTGTTAGGAAATTCTTATTTCCTAAGAAGGATATTTTCCTATATATTGCTGTACTACCATTGCATATCCAACAGATTTAACAACGATAAAATTATAGTATCTAATACACAGTCGGTATTAAAATTTCTCTAATCGACCCAATAGTGTTCGCTATAACTGTTTTTTCTTTTTCCTTTCTTTTAATCCAGTACCTATTCAAGGATCATGCATTGTATTTGGTTGTCATGCTTTCTTAGTTTCCTTTAGACTGGTATTCCCACCTTTCTTCATCTTTAATCATGCTTACAGTATCCACTGAAGAATGATAAGGTTCATACATTTGGAAAGGAGAGCTTCGTTTCTCATAAAGGGTTGCAACCTGCAGGCTGGCCACCTTGTAGGCTAAGAAGCGTAGCCTCGGGCAGAAGCCAAGAGCAGGCACTTTGAGGGCGGGACAAAGGGAACAGGGGAACAGGAATTTATGCTGAGCCAGGTGGCCAAATATACATATTTAAGAAGCTTTAGGAGGAGTCATGAATATTTATGAAAGGAGAAACATGGGCATGCGCAATTGAGTTTCATACCTCTTCATGGGTCACATGTTCAAAAAATGGTTAGCATGATCCGAGGGTGGAGTTTTCAGCCCTCTGACATCCGGAGGTGAAGCAGAGAACGTGAAGGCCCTCTGCACAGCTGCTGTAGACTGGTCGGAACCACTCAGGTCGGTGGCATTGGGAAGGAATGCTAGCAAGATGACAAAAGGAAGGAGCAGCAGCAGGTGGTTGGTTGAAACTGGCACTGGAGCAGGTCTTTCCAAGGAGCTGGTGCTGTGTGACCCTTAGGGAAGAAAGTCTGACGAGGGTTAGCTGGGAAGCGGGTGTAACGAGGCATGGTCTGACCTCCCTGTCATGGCCGGAATTCGGTTTTAAGGTTTCTCTGGGAGTCTGTTCAGTTTGGTGGGGCGCTTAGGATTTTATTTTTATTTCTCAATAGTTTTTCACAGTTAAGGCCTGTTGTCCTATAGAACATACCACATACTGGATTTTTCTGATTGCTTCCTGCAGATTACATTCAGGTTAAACATTTTCGGCATGTATGCGAATCACCAGGTTGATCTTGAGTCTTTTGTTATCATATCGAACCAGGAGGTACATACATGTCATTTAGTTCCGTTATTGGCATTGCTAAGTTGGATTGTTTGGTTTAGGTGATAGGTGACAGAGCTCTCCCATTGTACATATCTTTTTCCTTTTGTAATTAATAAATAATCTGCGCTGTGATAATTTGATACCATATAAATTTTCTGTTCCCTAAGAATGTTCCATGCCAGGGACTGAATCAGTTATAGACTCGTGACTGCAAAATGATGATGTTTCTAATTATTTTGTTCATTCTACATTCATTAGCAGATACTGTTAAAAAAAAAAAAAAAAGAGTGTGTCTCTTCTTTTTGAGCATCCCTGTGGATTCTTTGGTCAGTGTGTTGTACTCTATTACCATCATTGTTATTTTTGATGAAAAATTGTCCCAAATTTTGCTGGCTTCTGTGTTCCTATGACATATCCCCATTGTTCTTTGAGCACTTCCTTGTTTTCTAGTAAAACAGGACACTCTAGGGTCAGTCTTAGACTTTCTCTTCCTCTGAGCTAGAATAAGCCATTTTCCCAAGAGCCCCTTGTTCCTTTTAGTAGGAGTAGTATTTAGTGAGTTCCTCTTTTTTTTAATGTCAAAATTACTTTTCATGATAATTTCTTTCTTTATCAATTAAACAGGAGGAATGTTTTGGGACTGACTCGGTTTGCTCACTTGAAGAAATCCAAGGAGTCAGAGTCCTTTGTTTTCTTCTTGCCTCGTTTGATTGCAGAGCCTGGCCTCATGTTAAACTTCAGCGCCACTGCCCTTAGGAACAGCATGGTAAGAACAGTGTGTCTTTTAATCTCTTTGTCAGTGACTCTCCAGCTCTTGGGTTTTCAAAAGTACCAGAGTATTTCCACCTTGAGATAATTGTTTTAAAACGAAAATTAATTTAAATTCACGCACGTAAGTGGTTCATCACTTTTAGTAAGGAGGTGTCAAAAGAACTAGATGAGGAGTGAAACTCTAAACTGACTCTAAATTGAATGTAAACATCATAAATAAAAAGTATCTGTTGAGAAAGTATTCAGTTTCAAACAACAGAGAAAATCTTGAATAGAAGTTAGTTTCGTAACAAGAAGCTCTCAAAGGAGGGCAGTCCGAAGCGAGGCAGGCTGCTCTGTGATGCCGTCAGGGACCCACGCTCGATCTTTCTGTCGCTTTCCATTCTTAATGTGTCGACTTCCTTGCTCGTGTCGCTTCTCTCATCCAGCTGGGGTGGCAGGAAGAAGGGTAGAGGGAAAGAGGTGCCACCAGTGGACTTCTGTTTATGTCTCCTAAGTCTCATTGCCGAGAACCACAGCGCACGTGATCTGAGTTACAGTACATACCATATTAGGTGCACGTGGAATTTCTTAGGGATAACATCCTTTTTGGTGGTTTGTTTAACTTTTCATTTTGAAATAATTTCAACTTAGAGAAAAGTTTCAAGATTAGTACCAAGAACTTCCAATTACCCTTCACAAAGATTCATCAGTTTTTTAATGTTTGCCACACTTGCTTTATTTGTTTTCTCTCTCTCTTTCCACGTACACATATTTTTATGAGCCATTTGAGAGTATCAGACATTATGTCCCCTTACCTCTAAGTATTTCAGTGTGAATTACTTAAGTTTAAGGACGTTTTCTTAGATAACCAGAGTACACTTATCAAGATCAGAAAAATGTAACATTTGTCCTGATGCTGTTACCTAATCTACAGTCCATATTCGAGTTTTCCCAGGGATCCTGCTATTACAGTTTATAGCAGACTGGTTCAGAACCCAACCCAGGATCTCATGGCATCGCCAGGTCTTTTTAGTCTCCAGATCTTCCCCAGCCTTTCTTTGCCTTTAATGACATAGACATTTCTGAAGTGCACAGGCTGTTTATTTTCTAAGATGTTTCTCAGTTGGAGTTATGCGATGATTCCTCGTGATTAGGTTCAGGTCATGCTTTTCTGGCAGGAATATCTTAGGAAGGATGCTGTGTCCTCCTCAGGGTTTTAACTTTCCTGTCCCCATACCTAGGTGAAGTACTTTATGGTAAAGAACCCGTCCTCCTGGCCGGTTTCCTTGCAGCTCCTGCCTCTCTCCTTGTACCCGAAACCCGAAGCTGCGGTGCATCTGCTCCACAGATGGTATGAAGACTTTCTGGTGGGCGGTTTGGGAAATACTGTTAATAACTCGGAGTGATTAAAGTCATGCTCTTTCTCGAAGCGGGACCTGTGTGTGGATGTGTGCACCATGTTAACTTATTGGCCTGTGCACCTTGGGCACCAGGCCCTTGGTGCATGGGATAGGATGAAAATTGTGGTTGTGTGTGTGATGTGGCATCTTCAGTGTTACTGTGTCAAGTCCATTTCCCGACAGAATGTTGTTTAGTTAGGGAACATTTATCATCATCATTTTTCACATATACTCCTAAAATTTAGAGTCTAAATCACAGCGATCTCCAGGCAACACAAGAAAGGAGCTTGGTGTTTTAGTACAGTTGGCCCTCTGTGTGTGTTTAGGGGAATTGGTTCCAGGACCCCCACGGATACCAAAATCTCCTGGATGCTCAAGTCCCTTAAAATCATGGATGGAAAAAGTCGGCTGTCTTAAATGAGGACTCTGCATCCATGGTTGGTTGAACCCATGGACATGGAACCTAGAGATACAGAGACAGTAGGTTCCAACCTCGTGTTAAACAAAATAAGATGATGATAGTATTAGTTCAAGTCTGTCGTAGCCTATTTTCATACAATCACAATTGTACTTAGAATGATTCTTCCTTTTGGTTTAGTAAGATCGACCAGGGGTTTCTCAGCTTCAGCATTATTGACATTTTGGACCAGAAGATTCTGTGTGGAGGGGAAGGGCTGTCTTGTGTATTGAAGGATGTTTAGCAGCATCTTGGCTTCTACCCACTGGATGCCAGTAGGACCTCCCCAGCCATGGCAACCAAACATGTCTCCAGACACTGCCAAACGTTTCCCTGGGGGGGTAAAATTGCCCTTCGTTGAGAGTCACTTCCTTTTGGGTTTCATAGGTGTGAACCATTTGGAGAAAAAAATACCTTTATATTTAGAGCTTTTGTCACCATGTACTTCTTTTTTTTTTTTTTTTTTTTGTGACAGAATCTCACTCTTTTGCCCCAGGCTAGAGTGAGTGCTGTGGCGTCAGGTTAGCTCACAGCAACCTCAAACTCCTGGGCTTAAGCGATCCTTCTGCTTCAGCCTCCCGAGTAGCTGGGACTACAGGCATGCGCCACCATGCCCGGCTAATTTTTTCCATATATGTTTAGTTGTCTGATGAATTTCTTTTTATTTTTAGTAGAGACGGGGTCTCGCTCTTGCTCAGGCTGGTTTTGAACTCCTGAGCTCAAACAATCTGCCCGCCTCGGCCTCCGAGAGTGCTAGGATTACAGGCGTGAGCCACCGCGCCCGGCCCACCATGTGCTTCTTTATATCCTGTCCTGCCAAAGTCATTCACTCAGCAATATTTATTGAGCACTTACATTATGGCAGGTGGGGGTGTGGAATGTAGCTGGGGCACGGTGGTCACAGAATGGGATGAATTATATGTGTGTGTGTGCGCGCATGCTCTGTGCACAAACGGGCTCACCTATAATATATAAATGTATATATACACACACACTTTATTATTAAATCTTTCTTTATTGGCAAATCTGAATGCTATTTTAAATGTTTGCTTTTTTCTTTATAGGTTTGGCATTGATGTGCAGATGATTAATTTCACAACTGGTGAATTCCAGCTCACCAAAGCTTGCCCTTACCGGGTAGGATGTCATCTTTACAAAGAAAAAAGAATGCCAACAAACTGGATACATCAGCAGATGGGCCTCATTGATTTATGTTTAAAGTGTCTTTATGTACTATATGTGGCTCTTTTATTTTAGTTCTCTAGGCATTAAGGATACATAGCAGATTTATCCAATTAACTAGTGCAGTAGAAGTTGGGTTCATGTTAGCCTATAAATCATTTTAATTTGATGATTTAGAATCATCTGAGTGAAGAAATAGCAATTGAATCAGAACTATGTAGAAAACCATAAAACTTGAGACCCCTGAATTTATAATTCTCTTAAGATTCCTTGGCTCTCTCAAATTCTTTTTTCAGGGCAAGATAAGGTAAAAAAAAAAAAAAAATTTTTTTTTAAAAATCTTCTCTTGCTAAATAAATTGTCTTCATGTTTTTAGCAAGTCACCCAATTACTGTGATGTTCACATCATGTACAAAAAAAGGACTTCTCTAAAATTCTTCAGCCTCTGAACAATCATGAGTTCTTGCCTAAATATTTAGAGTGGGAGTAAACACGTCCTGTGGTGAGGGTGTTTGCCTGGGGACTTCCCAGCCTTATTTCTCAGTTTCCACTGATTCTGCAGCTGTTTTGTATACAGCTGAGTGTTGGCTTTACAGGTATTTTGTGTTTGAGATCAACTCAAAAGTGGAGCATCTCTTAAAAAAATGTGCACATACACATATAAACACACATACATATAACTCTGTTTTTACAACATATACATATTAAGTGCCTTGGCTGTTTTCTTCTTTCTTTATCATTCTCCCTTCCAAAAGTATACTGTTGGCTCTAGAATAACGGAGGGAGCCCACAGATGACCTATTACCAGCAAACTTCCCTTTCCCTTCTTCAGTGGTCGAGGCAGCACTAGGGTGGGGAAGGCCTGCACCCGGGTGTGGACTTGTTCTTGTTAGCGAGCCCGCCCGTCTGTCCCTCTCGGTCTTCTCTCCAGCAAGCAGTCAAGAAACTTAGTCCAAAATACTAAGAGATGTTTTGCTCCACTGGTATTGAGACATATATAGCTTGAAATTGCAAAAATAATGCTAATTTCTTTCACATCTAAATATTCTATTTGGATTTGAGCAAATGGTGCCTCATTTGGGAAAAGTTTTTATCTATGAAGATTTTTCCCAAGAATATTACACCTTTCGGGATAAGATAAATTATTAGCATTGACAAAAAGAATAGTCACTATCAGTGCCTTGAAAACACTCAAAATTTAACTCAAAATTGTTATTAGAGAGACGTAAAGGTCATAGGAAATCAAGAGGGGGAAAGGGGAGAGGAAGGGAGGGTGAAAACCTACCTGCTGGGTACAATGAACACTATTCAGGTGATGGACACATTCAAAGCCCCGACTTAAGCATTATAAAAGGTATCCATGTAACAAAAACATTTGTATCTCCTTAATATTTTGAAATTAGAAAAATTGTTATTAGAACTCTTTGTCATGTAAAGAAAGGCTTCCTGCATTTTAATTTTGTTGGTTTGCTTGTAGAAATATAGTTCCTTTGGTTAAGAGCATATGGAACTTTTTATATATCTTAAAAATTTCAGTGCCTGGCATAAAGAACCATTTGATAAAGGTACTGTGGTTATTATAACTTTAATGCTCAAAGTCAGCAGCTTTTTTATTCAATATTCATATTATATTTATAAAGCAGGGTTTCTCCCTTCTCGGAGTTTATAATTCTAATGAAAATGAAGCAAATGCCATCACCATTTCTTTCAGATAGCATGGGAAATCCTAGCAATAATTGAAGGATAAAACAAATTTAAACATTGAGAACATAGGAAAGAGAAATACTACTCTTCAGATTATGTGATTATAGCACTAAGAAATTAATGTGTTCTTAGAAGGAGCTAGGAGAAAAAGCAGTGGAAAGAGGGAAAGTCTGTTTACTACAAAAATAAAAAATTAAATCTTGGATATTAAATTTAGAGGACAAGCCTTATTTAGAGAAAGAGATCATAGATTAAAGATCTTTATTTAAAGGATAAATAAAGATCTTTCTCTTGACTGGAGAGACTAAATATAAAAAAGATGGTTTCTATGTAAACTTAAATTCTACATAAAGAATTTATATAAAGAGATCTTAGAGTTGTCCAGCAGTGGGTGGGTGGTCTCGTCAGATGGCTGTAGCATTGAAGCAGAGACTATTTGGTCTGTTTTTTGATTGATATTTTACATTCAAAGCATCTTTGTATAGAAAGCTTCTAGCCCCAACTCCCATCCAAACCAGGAGGCAAATCCCCCCTCTGCCCATCTTCCTCAGCTGTGTCGTAGGAGCTGTTTCTTAGAGTGAACTCTCAAGGTAAACAAGTTCAAACAGGCTGATTAGCATGGTCAAATCTGGACATTAAAACAAAAGCAGGCCAGGCGCGGTGGCTCATGCCTGTAGTCCTAGCTCTCCGGGAGGCCGAGGCGGGCAGATTGTTTGAGCTCAGGAGTTCGAAACCAGCCTGAGCAAGAGCGAGACCCCGTCTCTAGTAAAAATAGAAAGAAATTAATTGGATAACTAAAAATATACAGAAAAAATTAGCTGGGCATGGTGGTGCATGCCTGTAGTCCCAGCTCCTCGGGAGGCTGAGGCAGAAGGACCGCCTGAGCCCAGGAGTTTGAGGTTGCTGTGAGCTAGGCTGACGCCACAGCACTCTAGCCTAGGCAACAGAGTGAGACTCTGTCTCAAAAAAACAAAACAAAACAAAACAAAAGCAGTCTTGTTTATACTATAGGATGCCTTCATGATGATGAAGCTTGCTTGGTGGGAGTATGAAGTTGTCTGACTGTGTCTGTTAATAATTTGCAGGGAGTGCGTTCTGAGGAGTCCAGACTGGGCACCCTCCAATTCCATTTGCAGCCTTTGGAAATGAAAAGAGTTGGCATAGTTTTCACACCCGCTGACTATGGAAAAGTTACCTCACTCATACTAATCCGGTAGGTGTGTCCCTGTCACGTAGTATGTTTCCTTCTTGCTGACTTGACTGTCTAAATCTCTCTCTCTGGAGAATACAGGATCACTTTAGCTAATAGTTGATGTTCACTTCTGAGTCAGGTCTTCAGTGGTGGGGCTGCTTTGCAGGGTAGGAAGCCGTAGTAGCTGAGAAGAGAGGCTGCTGAAGGCTCCTCCCTTAATCTCCAGGCCTCAGTCTCCTCCCCTTTCCGACGGGGAGTGCGTGCCCATGTTTCCAAGAGGGTGGTACATTTCACTCCATGTCTCGTCCAGTGCTGTCACAAAAGGCAGAACACACATGGGTCTACTTCTCTGTCCTTAGCACAGAAAAATAATTGAAACACCACTGTCGACATTTCCACTCTGCAGTATTTAAATGAACTTACATCACTCTCAGGACTTTCTTGCTTCTGGAATTTTCTGTGGCCCCAAAGGACAGTGGAAAAAGTGCTTTGTCGAGCCCATTGGCTCTTTTATTCCTTTTCTTTCTTTTAAACGGTAGTTATTGCTAACTGATTTGAGCAGCTCAATGTGTTTCATTTAACAATTTTTTTCATCTTGAGGTAGTTTTCATTGAGAGTCATCTTTTAAAAATTCACGGTAAATACAGGTCTATGTTGAAGCTCTCCGCATTGGATGAGAAGTCTAACACTAATTTTTTTTTTTTTTTTTTTTTTTTTTT
>RJWJ010000936.1:0-153726 GCA_004363605.1 Indri indri
GGCCTAGGCAAAGAATTTATGAAGAAGACCCCAAAGGCAATCACAGCAACAACCAAAATAAATAAATGGGACCTGATCAAATTAAAAAGCTTCTGCACAGCCAAAGAAACTGTCACAAGAGCAAATAGACAACCTACAGAATGGGAGAAAATTTTTGCATGCTACAAATCCGATAAAGGGCTGATAACCAGAATCTACTCAGAACTCAGGAAAGCAACAAGAACAAATCATACAACCCTAACAAAAAGTGGGAAAAGGACATGAACAGAAACTTTTCAATAGAAGACAGAATAATGGCCAGCAAGCATATGAAGAAATGCTCAACATCTCTAATCATCAGGGAAATGCAAATCAGAACCACAATGAGATATCACCTATCTCCAGTGAGATTGGTCTTTATCAAAAATTCTCAGAACAATAAATGTTGGCCTGGATGTGGAGAGATAGGAACACTCACACACTGCTGGTGGGACTGCAAACTAGTGCAACCTCTGTGGAAAGCAATATAGAGATACCTTAAAGAGATACAAGTAGAAGTACCATTTGATCCAGCAATCCCATTACTGGGCATCTACCCAAAGGAACAAATGATACTCTATAAGAAAGACACCTGTACCCGAATGTTTATAGCAGCACAATGCACAATTGCAAAGGTGTGGAAATAACCCAAGTATCCATCAATACATGAGTGGATTAATAAAATGTGGTATATGTATACCATGGAGTACTATTCAGCTTTAAGAAACAATGGTGATATAGCACTTGTATACTCCTGGATAGAGTTGGAATGCATTCTACTAAGTGAAGTATCCCAAGAATGGGAAAACAAGCACCACATGTACTCATCATTAAATTGGTATTAACTGATCAACACCTAAGTGTACATATAAGAATAACATCTATTGGATGTTGGGCAGGGGGGAGCGGGGAGGAGGGGACTGGTATTTGTATACAGAAAGAGTGCAATGCGCACCATCCAAGGGATGGGCACACTTGAAACTCAGACTTGGGGGGGGGTGGGGATGCAAGGGCAACGTACATAACCTAAACATCTGTACCCTCGTAATATGCTGAAATAATATTAAAAAAAAAAAGAATCTCAGAGCTTGAAGACAACACCTATAAGTTACATAAGTCAGTCAAAGAGAAAGAACTGAGAAATAAGAGGAATGAACAAAACTTTCAAGAAATATGGAATTATGTAAGGAGGCCCTAGGGCAAAGAAGAAAATACACAAGGGTTGGAAAATATATTTGAGGGAATAATTAAGGAAAATTTCCCTGGCCTTGCTGGAAATCTAGATATCCAGGTATAAGAAACTCAAATTCCTCCTGGGGGATTCATTGTGAAGAGGCAATGATCATGACACATAGTCATTAGACTGGCCAAAGTAAACAAGAAAGAGGCACTTCTATAAGCCCTAAGGTGAAAGCAACAGGTAAGTTACAAAGGAAAACCCATCAGACTAACTGCAGACTTCTCAACTGAGACCTTACAAACCAGAAGGGATTGGTGCCCCATTCTCAGTCTTAAACAGAATAATGGCCAGCCTAGAATTTGTATCCTGCAAAACTAAGTTCCTTATATAAGGGAGAAATAAAGACTTTCTGAGACAAGCAAACACTGAGGGAATGTGTCAAGATCAGATATTCCCTGCAGGAAGTACTCAGAACTGCATTAAACATGGATCAACACAATAGTCACCCACTGTTGTAAAATCACCCAAAAGCCAAAGCTCAGAGGCCATATACCATAATGGCTCATGAGGTACAACAAAGCAAGAGAATTCTACTCAAAAAGATGAACAGAAATCTACCCCGCTTATCAAATCTTTCAATAAATATGAGTGGCTCAAGAGACATTAGGCTGGCTGAATGCATTAAACCAACCAACCAACAAACAAACAAAAAAAGAAAAAAAACCAAGCAAAGTATCTGCTCTTTCCAGAATTGAACTTTTGAGCATAAGAACTTTGCTTACTGGTTTATATATATAACTATAGGCATCCATTCAATTTAGACTATGCAACATTTATTAAGATGTGTTAGTATGTTTTGTCATAATGGGAGAGTTGGACTGGAAAAATTGAAGGTATATTTTTGGTCTGAATGTTTATTTTTCTTATTGTATAAATATTAATAAGCTTGATTAATTTTGTACCTATCTTGCAGAGGTATAGTGTACATTAAAATATTTGTCAATGGAAGATAATCTATGGCCCATTAGTAGGTTCCTATACTTTACTTAATACCATATTAAAACCATAGCATATAGCTAAAACATTAGAAAATCTGGACCTTTGTGGATTAATTTTAAAATGAGAAATATATTGAATTCAACAACAGATATGAAAATAAAGGAAATATGCTAGTATTTTAAGAATTTTGACATTTTATAAGAAAAACAAACTGAGCTAACACCATTTTGATAAAATGCAAAAATGAAATATTTTCCAGAATCTCATGATTCTAGAAAACTTCTTGCAGACATCTATGTTAAGAAATAGTTTCATTACCCAAATGTATAATTTCCATCTGTTCCTAGTAGCACCAGTTAATTTTATTTTTGACATTGTTAGCACACTAATTAAACAAATAATAATATATGAACAGCTGTAAAATTAAGCAAATATAGACACAGAAATTCCTTGAATATATTTAACAAAGATGGAAGTGTTATAATTAGTATTATTGAATGATAAGTGATATGCCTTTAGTATTGGAAATGGCCATGGCTGTAGCACAGACTAACTCAAACCTCTGTTGAAGACCCTCACCAGTGGCTACAGTGAAATGAGTTCTTATTGGTGTTATAGTGATCATAACAAACATTTGTGAACTCATTCTTGTTGATCACTCCCTTCCTTCAGAGGTGCCATTTATATAGAGCTTCATGCTCAATATACGCTGGTCTGAACTTCATAGTTTCCTTCCTTCCTTCCTTCCTTCCTTCCTTCCTTCCTTCCTTCCTTCCTTCCTTCCTTCCTTCCTTCCTTCCTTCCTTCTTTCCTTTCTTCCTTCTTCCTTTCCTACCAACCCCTATAAAGGAGAACAACATATAAGGATTGTATTATTGTCTGTTCTGAGAGATGTGTGTGTGTTTAAGTGCACGTGTGTGGAGGAACCAACCATAGAAATTTGCATTGGTCTCCTTAGTGATGAAATTGTTCAAAATTTTAAGCCCTGTATTCAATTCCTAAGAGATTTCTAATCCATGAAAAATTTCCTCTATCCTACATTGTCTCAATTCAATGACTTTCCTATTCTCATCTATAGCACACCTGGACACACATGAAATATTTTCTTTTATTTTGGCTTAAATTTTAAATTTGAGACTTCCTGCTGGCTAGGTATCTTAATACCTTTGGCATCATAAGGAAAAGGAAAAATTCTAGTGATAGTAGAGAACTTAAGTTATTGGTATTATAATCATTATTTTCTTGCTGTACCAGAAGCAAAACTATTGCAGATTTGGAGAGTTACTTATTTTTAGACAACTGATCAATAATTTCAGGTTTCTGTGTGGGATGTGAAAGAAATGAAATCTCTTATGCCTTAGTGGAATTACCAGGATAAGTATTTCCTCCTCCACATTTTTAATACTTTAACCAATAAATTGAATTTCATTATTGAAACTGGCAATCTATTTGCTAAAAGTATAGCACAGTTTAACAACAGAAAGTATGGAAACATTGTCTTAATGTTCTCTTTATACCTGCTCCTTTCCATTTCCCTACAATATATCTAGGTCCCTCTTTTCTAAGGTAAATATTTTACACATTATCAAAGATCATCAATTACCATATGACCATACCCACCTGTTCATAGTGAAAAAGCATCAATAAGTCAAAAGTTTATCATTGAGAGAAAGCTGGTGGGTTTGGGGTTGGAGGACAGGAAAGGACATCTTGAAATCTTAAGTAGGCCCCATTCACAGAGTTAAACTCAAATAAGAGTCCACCTATGCTGCTATGCTGCCATGCTGCCTAACTGTTTACTTTTCATCAATTTATTTTATTTGATTTATAAAAATCTTTTATGTTAGTTTGACCATCAGCTAGAGTAGTTTCTGCAGAGGGTAATTAGCAAAATATGAGTATTGTCCTGGTCTTTTATCCATACCTTTTAGTTAAATGCCATCAAATAAACAAACAAACAAAAAGCAGGGTAATGTTATTATACAGTGCCTTTTAACCCCTAAGTTTTGACAGTTCTTTAAAAGTTCTTTAAACTTTAGGTTCCCATTGCTTGTAAAAGGATGCTAGGTAAAAGGTGGATTTTTACTCTCCAAGTGAGTCTGCAAGATAAAACATGAAAAAGAGGCCTAAAAGGAATGTAAGAAAGTTGCAAATACATCACTCCCATCCTCAATTTGTCTTATTTATCTTTGCAGATTTATGTTCTCCACTACCAAAAGAAACATCTGCTTTAGCTTCAAAAAAATATGCATGTATTATTTGCCATTTCAAAATTAGTTATTAATGGATTTCTGGTTTAATTTAAAACATAAAGATAACATTTCTATAAATAAGTATGAAATACATATGAACTTATTTAATATGTTTTATTGCTCACTGAAAGTGGTATTTCCCATATTGATTTATATCAAGGCATTCAGAGTTTATTTACCTTCTTATTTCCCCTTACAATAAATCTGAGAGACCTAAATTTGAATATAGCTAACCACCTTGCCTCTAACATTATTCAAATGAAAATATCACAGATTTTTATGCAGTTTATCACATAATTCTGCCAGATTGATCAATGGTATATTATTAGCTACTTCAATATGTCTTTTAGTATATTATATTTACAGTTGCCTTTTTAAAGGAATTGATGTCAGCATCCTCAAAAATCATAATTAAGTTTGTTGAGAAGGGAAGAAAGTACATGGAAATACTATTATTAGTATGTAATTAGACTGAATTGCAACTTAAGACTTGTGGGATAAACATCTTTCTGGTAAGTTTATAGTATTTATCCACCACAAGGGAATTGACTGACCAGTGATTTTAACCATTGTAAATTTTATAGTGGTTTTTATAGTGCTTTAGTTTATAGTTTTAAAAATCAAATTGAGAATTCACTTTGCACAAACAAATATGTAGGTGGGATCAATTCAAATGTATTGTATAGTTCCTTAAGAAATAACTTTGCCAGAATTACATGAGTAAACATGGTGGATGGCATAAGGTCCCTTGGAAATTCTCTCCACCATAAAAGCAACGAGAATGCTGGGAAAAATGGTCAGAATAAACATTTTTAGAAGTTGGAAATTAAGCAAAGATTTTCACCAGTCCCAGGAGTGTTCAATTATAAAAAAAAAAAAGCTGAATCACATTAAGAAAAATAAGCTTCATAGCATTTTGACATGACCTATTCCAATTCTCCCCTCCCCCTGCTTTTCAGTAGCCTTGAAAATCATCAGCCATGATGATTTTGGCAGAAATGGAAGAGAAAGAATGTGTTTAGAGTACTTTCAAATCCTCATTCTCAAAGAATGTTATAATTTCATCTATCTGATAGTTCCCAGGAAGATACAAATTTCAAGGTTGTATTTATTGTACCTGACTGAGCTTGCCTAGTTCAAGCAGTCTTCTCCCCTGGTACCTTTATGAAAAATAATCAGAGGCAATTGTTAAATTGTTGAACTATTGTTGAATTGCTTGAATCAGTAGATAATAGTTGGGGAAAACGACGGGCTAACTAAAAAGTGTAAAAAACAAAAAAAGCTGGGGAATGAGTTGTCCATATAGGACTTTAAAAGTTCCAAGTGTCTCAAGGAATTTAGAAGGCCATATATATGTTTAGAACAGTGCACATGCCCAAAATGATATGTATTTTCAGAAAAGATGTAAGAACCCCTAAACCCTCAACCCTGACTAAATTTGAGGCTCTGCACAAGCAGGGTATAAAGGTTAAGGTGATGTTAACGGCCTGGCTCAGTGTTTGAGGCATGCTTCAGCGTGCACACAAAGCCTCTTGTTGGACATTAGAAGGTCTATTAGTACCAGGTAACTAAAGAAATCTCTGGCCAATCATCAGCTGACCCACTCAGCTAACCAAGCAGAGATTCTGGTGGCCATTCAACAAATGATTTATTGTGACTTAATTCAGAAAAGTCACTAAACAAGCAAATGATAACGAACCAAAAAAGGAGGGAGAATCTGATTTCCATATTTTCCCATTATTTTGCCATATTTTATTGTTTAAAACATCTAGTTTTTCATAAAAAGGTACAGGATGAGAAGAAACAAAAGTATAGCTTAAACATGAAAAATATCAGTCAATAGATTTTGTTTCTGAGGATGCCCAGATGCTGGAATTACTAGCTAAACTTTAAAATCACTATTTTACATATGCTCAAAGAACTGGAAGAAAGAGTATATCAATAGATATAGAAATTTTTAAAAAGAACCAAATAGAAATGCTGGAGGTAAAAAGTATAAAAACTGAAATGGAAAATTTACTGGAGGGTGTGAATAGCTGATGTGAGCTGCCAAAGAAAGAATCAGCAAACTCGAAGATATGCCAATTGAGATTTTATGGTCTATGGAAAAGTGGGAATAAAGAATGAAGGAAAAAAATCAACAGAGCCTCAGAGATTGTTGGGACACCATCAAACATAGCAGAAGATATAACGGGAATTCCAGAAAGAGAAGAGACAGGGAAGAGGCCAGAATAAAATTATTTGAAGAAATCAGGGATGGAAACTTCCCAGATCTGATTTAAGAAAAAAAATTAAAATAGATTAAATTAATCTAAATTTAGATTAAATCTAAATTCATTTAGATTAAAATAGTCAAGAAGAAAAGTAAATTCCAAGTAGGATAAACTCAAGGAGACCTACACCTAGACACATCATAAAGGAAGTGTAAAAAGATAGAAAGAATCTTGAGAGCAGCAAGAGAAAAGCTACTCATTTAGTAGAAAGGGCACTCACTAAGACTAAAAGTGACTTTTTTATCAGAAACAGTGGAGGCCTGAAGGCAGGAGGGTGACAAATTCAAATGGTGAAAGAAAACAACTGTTAACTAAGAATTCCATATTCAATAAAACTATCCTTCAAAAATGAGAGAGGAATCAAACATTTCCAGATAACCAAAAACTGAGATATACTAAAGAGAATCCTTCAGCCAAAATGGAGTGACAATAGAGAATAACTTAAATGCACACGAAGAAATAAAGAACACAGGTAGATGCAAATATATGGGTAGGAGTAAAAGACAGTATAAATGTAGGTTTTATTTGAAACACTTTATTTCCTCCTATTTGATTTAAAAGACAACTGCAAAAGCAATGACCATAAATCTTCATTTATGGTCAAAAATGGGCACAAAATAAATAAAGATATACTTTATGTGAAAAAAATCATTACAAAGGATAGGCAAAGAATGGAGCTATATAAGAACAAATTTTTTTGTGTGCCTTTAGAATTAGGGTAGTATTATTATAGACTAGATTGTTAAAACTTAAGACATTAATTTTTACTTATTTGCTTAATTTAAATGTCTTTAAATTGTATATATTATGTATTTATGGGGTAAAATGTGGTGATTTGACGTATTTTTATATTGTGGAATTAGCCAATCCATAATTGTATTTACTTTTCAATGGTTAAAACAGTTAAAATGTATTCTTTTAACAATTTTGAAATATACAGCACATTATTATTTATTATAGTCACCATTTTTTGCAGCTGATTATTAAAGCCTATTTCTCCTCTCTAACTGATTTTCTTTTCTTTTTTTTTTTTTTTTTTTTTTGAGACAGAGTCTTGCTTTGTTGCCCAGGCTAGAGTGCCGTGGCATCAGCCTAGCTCACAGAAACCTCAAACTCCTGGGCTCAAGCGATCCTTCTGCTTCAGCCTCCCAAGTAGCTGGGACTACAGGCATGTGCCACCGTGCCCGGCTAATTTATATATATATATATATATATAATTTTAGTCGTCCAGATCATTTCTTTCTATTTTTTTAGTAGAGACGGGGTCTCACTCTTGCTCAGGCTGTTCTCGAACTCCTGACCTTGAGCGATCCACCCGCCTTGGCCTCCCAGAGTGCTAGGATTATGGGCGTGAGCTACCGTGCCCGGCCTAACTGATTTTTTTTAATCTTGGAAGGATTTTTATTCTCAGCAATCCACAACGTACAAATTCTTGTATAACTTCATAATTAAAATAGCAACACAACATACATAATAAGTGGTTTACAATTCTTGTCAATGAATCCTCTGGGAAACCAGATGCAATTTGATGCTATAGACAAATTAAGAATGAATTAAACCTCTGTGAAGATTTTTAAATCCCCCTCCCCTCTTTTTTTGAATTTCAGAATATTATGGGGTACAAAGGTTTGGTTACATATACTGCTTTTGTACTGCCTGAGTCAAAGTTATAAGTGTGTCCATCACCCGGATAGTGTACATTTTACCCCTTAGATATGATTTCACCCTTCTCTCCTTCCCCTTCCCACCTGCATGATTTCCATCGAGTTTTACTTCCATTTGTACATATGAGTGCTGATTGGTTAGATCCAATTTAATAGTGAGTACATAAGGTGTTTGTTTTCCCATTCTTGTGATACCTCACTTAGGAGGATAGTCTCCAATTCCATCCAGATTATTGCAAAAGGTACTTTTTTTAGATTTTTTTTTTTAAAAATTCAGAATATTACTGGGCTACAAATGCTTTGGTCACATAAATTGCCTTTACACTGCTCAAGTCAAAGCTACAAGCATGCCCATCCTCCAGACAGTGCTCACCTCACCAAATATGTGTGAATTTACCCATTCCCACCTCCTCCTCCCACCTGCTAATCCCTGATGAATGTTACTTCCATTTGTGCACATAAGTGTTCATTGATTAGTCCCAATTTAATGGTGAGTACATTCGGTGTTTGTTTTTCCATTCTTGTGATTCTTCACTTAGTAGAATTGGCTCCAGCTCCATCCAGGATAATACAAGAGGTGCTAGATCACCATTATTTTTTGTGGCTAAGTAGTACTCCATGGTATACAAATACCACATTTTATTAATCCACTCATGGATTGATAGGCACTTGGGTTCTTTCCACAGCAATCGTGAATTGTGCTGCTATAAACATTTGACTGCAGGTGTCTTTTATATAAAATGCCTTTTTTTCCTTTGGGTAAATGCCCAGTACTGGGGTTGCTGGATCAACTGATAGTTCTACTTTTAGTTCTTGGAGGTATTTCCATAGAGGTTGTACTAATTTGCAGACCCACCTGCAGTGTATGGGTGTTCCTATCTCTCCACGTCCATGCCAACATTTGTTGTTCTGGGACTTTTGGATAAAAGCCGTTCTCATTGGAATTAACTGATATCTCATTGTGGTTTTGATTTGTATTTTCCTGATGATTAGAAATGTATAACATTTTTTTTTCATATGTTTGTTGGCCATTAATCTAACTTCTTCAGTACCTTTCACAATAGCAACAAGGATAATAAAATACCTAGGAGTATATTTAACTGAGAAGGTGAAAGAACGCTACAGGGAGAACTACGAAACACTGAGGAAGGAAATAGCAGAGGATATAAACAGATGGAAAACCACATCATGAACATGGATTGGCAGAATCAACATTGTTAAAATGTCTATACTATCCAAAGTGATATACACATTCAATGCAATCCCTATTAAAATACTAACATCATTTTTTGCAAATCTAGAAAAAATTATTCTATGTTTTGTATGAAACCAAACAAGACCCCCTATAGCCAAAGCTATTTAATCTCCGTATCTCTTATATTTTACATTTTCTATTTTTTTATATTTTCTTTTGTCCTCCTAGAAGAGTGCCTTAATATGGTCATCCAACCACGAGCTTGATCCTCAGCTGAATTCCATCTACTATCCCCATTTATCTAATCTTTATTACATTTTTACAACTAATATTTTCACCTGATATTTTGATATGGTTTGGATCTTTGGCCACTCCAAATCTCATGTTTAAATTTGATCTCCAGTATTGAATGTGGGGCCGGGTTGGTGGCGTTTGGGTTATGATGGTGGATTCCCCATGAATAGCCCTTCCTGGGGTAATGAGTGAGTTCACACTTTGTTACTTCATGGGAGAGCTGCTTGTTTAAAGAGACCTGGTACCACCTCCTTCCTCTCTTTGCTCATTCTCTTGTCGTGTAACACCCCTGCTCCCCCTTCACCTTCCTCCTTGACTTGAAGCTCCCTGAATCCCTCACCAGAAGCAGATGCTGGACCACACTCTTTATATAGTCTGCAGAACCGTGAGCCAAATAAACTTCTTTTATTTATAAATTACCCAACCTCAGGCATTTCTTTTATAGCAACACAAAATGGACTTGTACACATTTTAAAGTGTTTATCATTCTTATTTTAATTTGCTAACATAACTTGTTTTCATTTTTTTAGATTTTTAGCCTGACTGTTGCATTATTTCTGTTTTAGGTGGCATATATTGCCCAGTCTTTTTTCCTTTGAAGGAATTCTTTAAGTGTTTAGATATTTTAGTGGATGAGCTCTGATTTTCCTGGGCCTATCAGCTTCTCTATTTCATAATAAGTATTAGAAGGAGGCCATAGTATTTAAGGAGGCTGTAGAGGATGAACACCTAGGGTGGATAGCTCCAGGCCCTGGCATACCATAGATAATTACATGTGTGTGCAAACACTTCCACTAGATGAGTTTTAGGACTTCACCTTAAAATCTTGAGGACACATAGCATGGGATGAAGGCAATGTTATTAGAATATCAATCAGGAAAATCAATTGAAAAGTCATAGAGAAAAAAAATCAATCATTTCTCACCTATGTCCTTCATCACCTCACTCAAGAGGTTTTTGTGTTACCCTGATGTCATCTACTGATCTCAGTAGAAAGGACCAGCTAATGACTATTCTTAGGTGGTGATGTGGTAGTGAGGGTGAAATATGGACAGAAATAACAAGCACTAATCAATTTTTTTCTATTTGTCATTCTCTCACCACTATGGCTAGCCTAATTAGTCCTCCATTCAGGCTGCAATCACCCACAACACACGATTTTTTAAAAAACACCTCTATCTCACTGGGTCTCATATCTTTTGATGTCATCAATAAACTGTAGATACCAGATACCTCTGTCCTATTTCTAGGGTAGATTTTGACAGAAGAAGCCAGAAGAAGAGAAAATTGCCATCATGTCAGAAATCAAAGTTGTCCTCCTTTTCTCTTTGCTTAGATTTTATATTTGCAAGTTTTCTTTCTCCTTTTCAGAAAATAAGACATGGACTAGTGTAAGTATTTTTAAGTGCACTTTTTTGGTCTCCTCTTTCCATTTGCATTAGACAAAAAAAAATTTAGAGCAGAGTTGACTATCTCGTCAAAAAACTATTCCTTCCCTTAAGAAATGTGGCACTTTTTTTTACTATTAACAGTGATAGAAAAGAAATTGACAATGTACGCATATGTTTTTTATGAAATTCTTCTGTACAATGGAAAGCACTTGTATTTTTCAACAGCTATGATATCTTTTAAGTTACGATCCAGCAATAATGGGTTTTCTTTTTTACTGAAGTCAGCTAAAGCTAAAAGTTAACCATCCATACTTATACTTCTACACTTTTCCCTCTGCTCCAATTATATTGCTAATGGAATCACAAAAAACCTTCTAATCTGTGATGGCAGGTCAATCCTTCTACCTTGCCTACTCTAAGTTCAGAGAATTCTCTTGGGGTCTTTTTATCCCTGGCGAATTTCTTGCCAAATTACATTCAATAATTGTTAAAGTCATTACTGATTCATTTATTGCCTACTTAAAAAAACAAATATGTTACATATGTCAGGTTTAATAGTCCTCTGTACTAAAGGTCATCATAATAATGCTGCCCTTTTGCCCTTTTTTACACAAAACTATACTACTTTCCCTATTTCTCTCTTCTTCTGTCTCTCTCCCTCTCTCTCTCTCTCTCTCACACACACACACACACACACACACACATACATGTACACACATACACACACCACAATTTAGAAGTATAAAATGCAATTTAAATTGCATTCTGGGAAATAAGTTGAGATCAATTTGTTCCACTGAAACAACATCTATTAGTAAAGTGTTTTGCTAAGGGCATATAGGTGAGAGATGGCTGGCTAGCACTTGGCAGGAAGTCTGTTTCCATGAACTAAAAAAGGTAATTGGACTGTCCTGGGTAGAAATTGACTTTACTTCATTAGCATCAATGTTTGTAGAAGTGGTAGAAATCAACATATAACTGCCTGAATGCCAAAAGGGCAAAAATTTTCATCAGCAATAAATGATCATCCTGTTCATTAATGGAGACAGATATATACCTTTGTGTATGGTGTGTATATATATGTGTGTGTATATGTATATATGCATCTTGTGTTTGAAATAGTGAGAATAATAGGGCTTACTAGATAGGGTGAAGCATGCACATCTGAAAAACATTGATCGTCATTAAGCTCAATTAATCATAAACACATTCACTGCCGATTCAGGAAAAAAAAAGGATTGGCTTTTGACGTGATGAAATGTTAACTTCAGTTAAAATTCTTGCTTAACAAGATATCTAAGCAATATCTTCTCATATTTAAATATAGTTGACTCGGCAGTATTTCACAACAGATAATCGGAAAGTACCAATCTATGTGAAAATTAGAAAGTACTCAAATGGTATTATAATAAGAAAATGCATATTAAATGTTTAGAATAATGCTCAGCATATAGTGTTATATTTTTATTTTTTATTTTTTGAAGGCAGGATCTCACTTTGTTGTCCGGGTATGAGGGCAGTGATGTGATGATAGCTCACTGCAATCTCAGACTCCTGAACTCAAGTGATCCTCCTGCCTCAGCCTCCTGAGTAGCAGGGACTATAGGCATGAACCACCATGCCTGACTAATTTTTCTATTTTTCGTAGAGACCGTATCTTGCTGTGTTGCTAAGGCTGGTCATGAACTCCTGAACTCAAACAATCCTTTTACCTTGGCCCCAAAAAGTGCTGGAATTACAGACATGAACAACTATGACTGGCTAGTGTTAGATTTTTACATGTGTTGTTATTATAGCATACAACCCTGTACTTTGTACTCTAAAGTTAACTGAATAACATATTCTGTAGATTTATATTAATGTTACCTTGTTCTCTACCCTTTTCAACTCTGGTTTCTTGTAATTGGTCCCATTCTTAGGAAATTTCCTGCTTTGTGGAGCAAGATGGTTGCCTGTATATCACTCCACATTCTAGCTTGATATAACATTTCTATTTCCTAACAGTTTAGTTTGCTTTCCAAGTGAACTAATTTTTTAATGGAAGTATAATTTGGTACAAAAAAGTGCACAATCACAAATGTACATCTTTATGTACAGCTCAATGTAAAGGGAGAACAAACCATAGAACCACAACTCTGGTCAAGAAATAGAATGTGGCGAGCATCCTGAATCCCCTTTTGCCCCAATGGATCAAAAAAAATAATCATAGTAAAGATTAGAAAATATTAAAAATAACTACAAATCAAAACTTATGGGATACAGCTAATGATATGATTAGAGTACAAAAACATTTCTGGACATAACCTGGACACTCATCCAGTGAAGTGTTATCTTAGTCCATATTGCGTTGCTATATGGAATGCCACAGACTGGGTAGTTTATAAAGTACAGAAATTTGTTCTCTCACAGTTCTGGAAACTGGGAAGTCCAACATCAAGGTCCTGGCATTTGGTAAGGGCTTTTTTGCCGTGTTCTCACATTGTGGGTAGGATGTGGAAGGGCAAGAGACATGTAAGAACACTGACATGTAAGAATACTGAAAGAAGGCGAACCCGCTCCCACAAACCCTTTTCATAGTGACGTTAATTCATTCATGAGGGTGGAGCCCCCATAACCTAAATGCCTCTCAAAAGGCCCCAACTCTTAACATTATTGCAGTGGTGATTAAGTTTCCCACACACGAATTTTGGAGGGGACAAAGCCATTTAAAACATAACAGCTATCATCCAAAATTTTGAGCTGGTTAATGGCATGAGATTTTATGCAATTTAAACAGGCAGTTGTATAAAGTGACTGACAGAGTAAAGAAATGAAGTCAGTGAATACAAATATGAGATTATTATAGTCCCTCAGAAGTGAAGTTTTTATATATACATAAGAACAGTAAGAGTGGAAATGGAGAATAAAAACAAGAGATACAAAGTAAGGAATCATTGGCTATAGTGTGTGAAGAAGAGGCTGGAGATGAATGAGACAGGGAAACAAGGGTAGCATATGACTTTGTTCCTGAGAGGGCAGTGACATCCAAGAGAAATAAGGAGGCAGAAAAGTGAGTTTAGTTACATGGAGATTAATTGTGTTAGTCTCAACTTGTTGGTTATGAAACTTTATTTTTGCCACTCAAATTAAAGTACAAACAAATTTGTGAGCCAAATGTGGCAGTAATAGATTGTCATCTTATGGAAATTTTTTTAAATGTTTAATTTTTTTTTTTTAAGTTTGTTCTTTCTGCACAAAGAGGAAGATCTGTATAGACATTGGTTGACCGTGTGTAGATCATCTGTCCTCAACTCAATATAGTGCAAAATGCATGGTTCATACAAATATTAGAAATTTTTAACCAAAATTGAACCTGATGATGACAGCTGATTGAGCTAATATTTAAAATGGAATCACATCCAAATTTACTATTAATACATATGTTTCCCTACGTACTTGTAAAATAGAATGCAAACCTAATAAAATGTGAATAGCAATTTTCACAGAGACTCTTAAAGATATATGGGCCACAGGAATGTTTCAAGGAAAAGTCTTCTAAGGCAATCTCTGTTTTAACCACAATTTGAGGTAAGCAAATGATTGTGTCATTTCTCCAGATGTTAATATCCAGGGAATTCTGCCACTGCATTGCAAAAGGCACCTGAAGGTTAATTATGTGGGTAGATAACTTGGGAGACCACAGAGTTATATCTGTTATGTGCAGGCTGCTTCTGAGCAGGATCAAGGAACAGGTTTTGCCACTTTGGAAAACAAAGGTCAATTGTCCCATGGATTGCATTTGCTTTGTTTTCTGAGTACGTAGGGTCACTTTTTCTACTACACATAAGGCTTCTGTTGGGCACTAACATTGATTTTATTATTTGAATACCACTCTTACTTTTTCTCTTCGCTGATGATAATACTTTTCTAATTCTAGTTTTTAAATCTTGCAATCTCCTCTTTCAGCACCCATGAGTGTGCAAAAGTCTCATGTGTGTACAAAGTACAGCTGGTATACATAGGAAAGAGGAGGTGGTAGCTAAAATTTGCAATCTTGTAACTCATACTTTTTTTGTTGAAATAGAAAATTAGCTTTATATAAATAAGATTTAACTAAGCTAGTAAAGAATTTACATATACTGATAAGAATGATCTTAAATTAACAGTAAATTTATGAAAATACCTCTAAACTGCTTTGGGTATCTAGCAATAGTTTTTATTTCCAAAAAAATCATATAAAACACATCCTCAAAAATATATTTATAATATTAATAGAACATGTAACTTGCATAAAATGTATTGTCTTTACGTGGAGATAATAGAAAATAATACAATCCTAGTGTAAGTTATCACAAAGTTCAAATTATTAATGTTTTAGTACATGAGTTCTTACTATGCAATATTTTTTAAAGGATAAAATTTGCATTTTGAGAAACTTTAGTTTAAACAGATACCAGAGGGTGATTGTATATCCTGATATTTATTACATAAAATTTCATATATACAGCCATGTAGAAGACATTCTTAAGACCACTCAGGTGCCATGTTTAAAGGAGCGTTGCTGCTACTGAATCAGGCAGAAGGCAAGAACACCATCAAGCAAATCACAAGGAAATGTGTCCCAGGTTTTCCCAGCAGTAAATTTCTCTTTGTATGTGTTACAAACATGTCCGACACTAACTATGACTGTTATAGCTTGGCATTCATTTCCACTGATATATCGACAGTAGAGTGAAACATGGTGGCCTGGGACAAAGAGATTTGGTGTTCTCACCATGAATCACCCAACAGCGGCTACTGATAAGCACTGCCACAAATCATGGATAGTTGGCAAGGTCCCCTGCCCTAATTTGTTTTTAAAATTTTCATTCAGGCAGTGTAACTTCATTACATCCCTGCGAGCAAGACCCCAGGCATTGTGTGTGAGAGATTTACAGCTAACTTAAGACAGTCATTTCAGACTACAGAGAAATCCCTTCACTTGCCCAGGGTCAGTGCTTTTTGCCTTGGTTTGGAGAAGTAAGTAATTCTCATGTGATATAACTTATATTTCTTTTAAGAAAGAAAGACCTTTTTTTGTCTCTGTATGACTGAATGAAGGAATTTATTGCTGTATGTAAAGAAGCTACTAACATTTATTGTTATCTCTGATCACAGTTTCAAAAAATCAATATGTAAAAAAATCTATTTTTTTCCTGTTCACTGTGGAATTCATTTATTTATTTTATTTATTTATTTTTATTTCAGCATCTTATGGGGTTATAAATGTTTTGGTTGCATATATTGCCTTTGCCCCACATGTGTCAGAGCTTCAAGTGTGTTCATACCCCAGATAGTGTGCACCACACCCATTAGGTGTGAATATACCCATCTCCTCCTCCCCCTTCCCACCTGCTTGACACCTGATGAATGTTACTGCTATATGTGCACGTAAGTGTTGATCAGTTAATACCAATTTGATGGTGAGTATATGTGGTGCTTGTTTTTTCATTCTTGTGATACTTCACTTAGCAGAATTGGCTCCGGCTCCATCCAGGATAATACAAGAGGTGCTAGATTGCCATTTTTTTTTTGTGGCTGACTAGAACTCCATGGTATACATATAACACATTTTATTAATCCACTCATGTATTGTTGGGCACTTGGGTTGTTTCTACATCTTTGCAGTTGTGAATTGTGCTGTTATAAACATTCGAGTGCAGATGTCTTTTTTTATAGAATGTCTTTTTTTTTTCCTTTGGGTAGATGCCCTGTAATGGGATTGTTGGATTAAATGGTAGTTCTACTTGTAGCTCTTTGAGGTATCTCCACATTACTTTCCACAGAGGTTGTACTAGTTTGCAGTCTCTCCAGCAGTGTGTAAGTGTTCCTATTTCTCTGTATCCATGCCAACACTTATTGTTTTGGGACTTTTTGAAAAAAGTCATTCTCAGTGGAGTTAAGTGATATCTCATTGTGGTTTTGATTTGTATTTTCCTGATGACTAGAGATGTTGAGCATTTTTTCATATGTTTGTTGGCTATTAGTTTGTCTTATTTTCAAAAGTTTCTGTTCATGTCCTTTGTCCACATGTTCATGGGGTTGTTCAATTTTTTCTTGCCGATTTTCCTGAGTTCTGTATAGATTCTAGTTATTAGCCCTTTATTGGATGTGTAGCATGCAAATATTTTCTCCCATTCCATAGGTTGTCTGTTTGCTCTTGTAATAGTTTCCTTGGCTGTGTGGAAGCTTTTTAATTTGATCAAGTCCCATTGATTTACTTTTGTTGTTCCTGTGATTGCCTTTAGGGTCTTCTTCATAAATTCTTTGCCTAGGCCAATGTCTATAAGAGTTATTCCAACATTTTCTTCTAGAATTCTTATAGTTTAATAGCTTAGGTTTAAGTCTGTTATCCACCATGAGTTGATTTTTGCGAGAGGTGAGAGGCGCGGATCTGTTCAGTGGCTATCTGTTCAATGGCAGATCTGTTCTACATGTGGCTATCCAATTTTCCCAGCACCATTTGTCGAATAAGGATTCAACAAACAAGGATTCCCAGTGTATGTTTTTGTCTGCTTTTCAAAGATTAGATGGCTATACGAAGATGGTTTTATATCTGGGTTCTCAGTTCTGTTCCAGTAAAACTTGCTTTAATATCATTTATTATTCTTCTTTAAGTACAGTTTTCCATTTCCTGTTAAAAGGTAAAAGGAATTCAACTGATTGACTCCAGGTGAAGATATACATTCTGACGTAGAGCTGGACGTATGATAGAGAAAGAAAATGTCATTTGAAACACCTTCAGCCAATTTGTCGATAAACCAAATCTTGTCAAGTACAGGACCGCCTTTTTTTCCCACCAAACTACCTCTCCTGTTTGAGTCACAGCATTAAAACTTGGCAGATCAACTTTTAACACTGACAGAAATTTTGTTACCTATTTACTATTGCTTGGAGAGTACACAGTCCAACTGAACTATTAAGAAACTTTGACTCCCATAAACAATTTTTTAAAAACTTCAATTTGGCAAAATGGAAACAACTCAACTGAAAAGATTGTGAGAAAGATCTTTTTGGAAAGAAAGCCTCTTTCCTAGAAAAGAATATATTTCTCAAGCAGAGGAGCCCCTTAAAGTAGCACATGCTTTGCTGGTTGGGGCAATCAATAAATCCTTCCCTTTCTTTGCTGTTGAATTTGTGTTGTAGTAAAGAATTTCTTAATTTATTTAAAAATGACTCATTTTTTCTGCCTTACTAACAGTAGTTAATGTCACTATCACATAATAGAAATTTTATAGAATATTTTATTCTGCTTTGATTTCTAGAATAATTAGTGTTATATTTTGAAACACTAATTGGATTTAATCCAAAACTGAAATAAAG
Organism: Indri indri; assembly: GCA_004363605.1. Lineage (NCBI taxonomy): Eukaryota > Metazoa > Chordata > Mammalia > Primates > Indriidae > Indri > Indri indri. The sequence goes on from RJWJ010000936.1 coordinate 18,608, forward strand.
TAAGTTTAAAGAGATAAGCTATAGGCAAGGGCTACCTAACAGTAAACAAAATAAATATCAAAAACATTTTTTTAAATAAAAATTTACTAAGTTTCTTAATATTGAAATGTATTTTTTGAAACCATTCAGAATTGAATCTTGGATGATACATGTATTTTATACTCATGTGTTTCTTATTTTCTTGAGAAAAGCTCTTCCCCTGTTTTGAAACTGGACTTCAGTTTCCACCTATAAATGTGAATCTAAATATAATGCAAAATACTTTTTATTATAACTTCATTAAATACTTTATTCATATATTTCTCAAAGACTTGTCAGTGGCGTCACTAATAAGTATTCATTTCGCAACTTCTAGCTCAGCAATTCCTAGTGACACCAGGAGAAATGCTGATTGCAGATGTGTGGGCAGCAGCTACCCTGCAGGCCCTCGGCCTGTGATGTGCCCAAGAGTGGTGAACTTTGCCTGTCTTTAGTATTGTTTTTTGTATTGATGCAATAAATCAGAACCATGTCAGTTTGAGATATTGTTGGCAACGTGTTTTTACATTCCCAGGAGTGAGGAGCATTGTGTTATCTCTATATGGCATATATAGAACAAACAGAAATGTTAAAATAAAAAACAAAGTAGAATAGAAGTTAATATCTTTTTTAATTCTACTGGAGGTAAGCCAATTTTTTTCTTCTAATAATCTAAGAATAATAAATAGGCTATCGTTGCTTTTGGCTTATTGCACATTCATTTTAAAAACTATGCTTTTGAAGTTTATTCATTACAATGGTGACTATTCAATAAAAATATGTTTAAACTTACTTATTTTTTGTTAAAATTAATAATAAAACATGTTAATAAATACTATAAATCAATTTCTCGAGACAGAGAAAAAAAGCTCGATCACTTTATGGAAAATGACCCAAATAGAAAATGACACAAATTGTCTTTTTTTTCCCTCAGTGCACTAAAACGTAATGCAGTAATCTAAAGGTATGTTGCTCTTCTTCCTCCCAAAAAGGAAATCCATTTACTTTCCACATTCATTAGCGTAGAGTATAACCAAGTGCTTCAGAGAAAACACAGCCCTTACAATTGTCTGAATTTTAACTGGCTACTGTGTTTAGATTTTCAATTCTCCTTCCTTTTTCCCTGCCAGTTTTAAAGAGAGTGTTCATATGCCTCACAATATGCTGAGCCCAAGATGATCAGCCAAGTCTTGGCTTCTTTGAGAGCTTAAACCCTTTCAACTCGATGCTCTTTCCAGCTGGCAGGTCAGCAGCACAGAGCAGACACTGCAGGTTTCTGCCTAGTTAAGTTTCCACAAATGCGGCTCTGATTATTCTTAGTGAGAAAGGGGAAGAGTATCTGCCCCATGAACAATTCTCTCCATCTTCCTTTTCTTAGCCCGCTGTGTCTAATCTGTTTGGCATTGCTGGCTTTTTCTTCTTTTGCTTTTTTAATTCATAAGTTTTTGATCGAAAAATATTATTTACAAAATGGTAAAGATGTTAATGTTCTTCAGGTCTAGAGACATATGTATTTACTATTTGTGAAACCTGCAGATATTTCACTCATTTTTCCAATTTACATTAATAAACATGTTTGGCAAAATAATACTTCATAGTTTTACTCTTAAGATGTTAGCTTTTATGTAGCAATTAAGGTAACAAAAAGCAATATAAACTTTCTTTAATCTCATTTCATTCTTCACATCTAAGCTCTAATTCAGACATTTCCTCTTTAATGCTTGAACTGTTGTTCAAACACTGACAGCTTTTCTTGGGGTTACAAAGATGACTCAAACCAGCTAAACAATGTTTGAATGTCACTTTATTCTGGACATTTGCTTTCAATCATTACTAAAACCGCAGCATAAAAATAAATGGGATTTTAGGGTAGCACTTAAATTACTAATGTAGCTTGAGCATGTAAAAATTCAATATTGGCTGAAGTGAGCTTAAATATATTACAATCAAAATGTGATAATTACATTGCTATATGGTCTCGATTTTTGTACATTATCTGCAGATGAAATTAGTAGTTTGTATTGGTTTTGGTTTAATCAGTCCAACATTCCTGTGGTAGAACTTTGTAAATGATTAAACTGAAAGAGCCACACCATAGTACTGTTTTTTAATGTGATTATTAGACTTAGTTGTGGGCAAAATAATAATAATAATAATGATAATAATAGATTTTTGCCCTATGTGTAACGAGACTCACCCCCAAAATTTTTGTTAAAAAGTGACTTGGAGCAAAAAATTTAGAGATAAAAATAAAATAATGAATCCAACGTAGTTACCAATCAGGCTTCTGTAAAGAAACACATGTTATGCTCAAAAGGAGTGATACAAAAGAGATTAATACTGGGATTTCTATTCTTTTTCTTTTCTTTTTTTAAACAAAGGTGTTGGCAGGGTTACGAAAAACCAAAAAAAGATGGAGAAGGAAGCTATCTATGGTCATAGTGGAAACCTATCACTACCTCTATGTGTGAAGGGACTAGGGGGAAAAGGAAAAAAGCTAATAGGAGAACTCTGTAATATCTGCATATGTATAACACCTGTATAGCTATAGGAGACGGCTGTCCAGTCGTTCGAGAGAATGTTCCCACTGTGGTCAACTCACAGCTAGGCAGTGAGGGACCTAGCCTTATAAATACCTCAACTTTTACTTTTCATTAACCACTAACCCACTGCTGGCATTTCCCATTGGCCAAACCAACTGGAAGCCAGAGGGCAAGAGAATTCAGCTGACGCAGTTCCTAAAGATCATTTTTCTGGACACAGGACATAGTGGAAGAGAAAAGAGCAGATCTGGAGGGCTAAGCAGAAAATATTCAGTATATCTAGTGAACTAAAATATGTGAAGTATTGGAACCAGTTAGCTAAAAAATGAATTTCCAGGTAAAGGGAGTATAAAATACCTTAAGAATATAAAATATCATGTCAAGAATATAAAATATCATATAATAAGAAATCATCCATCTCCACTAAGAATGGAAAGTGAATAATTCCCATTTCACTAAATAATAAAAAAGGGCTGTTTTTTCATTACATACCAATGATTGGACTTTAAAATAGCTTACGGAAGAGGCTGTTGGCTTTTTATAAAACATAAAACTCTAATAACGAGAAAACTCTAATAACTGTCTGCAGCAGCCTAACGTTTACTACAATGTAAGAGAATAACATCATTATTTGCTCTGACAACCTATAGAAAAGATTCAAGTATTAGGTTATTAAGTATGAAATGTATGATTTCTTTAAGTACTGAGTTTAACAGTTGATATCTCTGACATTTCACTTTGACACTTCTTATTTTATTTTTATTTAGAGGGTACAGTCTCAGTCTTGAGAACCTACATTTTGCCTTGTGATTATCTTTCAAACTTTTTTTGGAGCAATTTTTTGTGAAAGCATGGATAAGTCAAAAATTTGTGTTATTTTCAAATGTGAGTTGCATGGTGGAATCAATGCAGCGCAGACAGCTTGAAATATCAACAGAGCATTTGGGAAGGATGTGGCTAATGAACGCATAGTACGTCAGTAGTTTGAGAAGTTCCATTCTGGTGATTTTAATCTTGAAAATGAGCAGCTACCAGGGTGACCTGAGAACAAAGTGGATAATGATGAACTGAAGCTACAGTGGAAGTGAATCCATTTCAACCTACATGGGAATTAGCAGCAAGGTTTGGTGTTGCTATTCCAACAATATTGGACCATTTGAAACAAATCAGTAAGGTAAAGAACCTGGATAGTTGGGTTCCGCATAAATTAAATGAGGGTCAAAAGAGAAATCATCTGGAAGCTTACCTTTCTTTGTTGTCATGACATAAAGATGAACCATTTCTACACCATATTGTTACAGGTGATGAGAAATGGATTTTTTTTGACAATTGCAAGTGATCAACACAACAGTTGGATAAAGATGAAGAGCCAAAACACAGTCCAAAACCAAATATTCATCAAAAAAAGCTAATGGCATCTGTTTGGAGGTCCAGCAGTGGCATTATCCACTACAGCTTCATGAAACCTGGTTACTCGATTACAGCGGATGTCTACAGCAACCAACTGAATGAAATGTAAGTATGCTTGTGATTAAGCAACTAAGATTGGGCAATAGAGACAGGCCAATCCTCTTGCAAGACCACATGTTGCAAAAAACACTGCTCGAACTATAGAAGCTGGATTTGGAAACTCTATTATCCAAAATATTCACCAGACCTTGCACCTACTGACTACCACTTATTCCAGGCTTTGGACTTTTGCAAAGAAAAATATTCAATTCTCAACAAGCTGTGGAAAATGCCTTTTGCGATTTCATAGCCACTCACTGTCTACGTTTCTTCATTTCTGGCACAAACAAGTTACCGTTAAGAGAACAAAACTGTGTTAATAGTTTAGGCTCATAATTTGATTAATTGTACTACTTCTTGTTTGAGATATAATAAACTATGGTTTGGATTTGAAATTGGACATTTCATATTTAATGACCTATATGAGACTAGTATTGCCCTGATATCAATTCCTAAATTTTATGGATGCATTAAAAAAAAGATACTAAGCTGAAGAGGGATAGAAACAAGGGGAACTAAGGTGGAAATATCATTCAGCTGGCAATATCCTAGTCAGTTCAGCCTTAACACTCACAGTATTAAACACCTAAGACCTCATTTAAAAACTGCCTCTGCCAACTTCTTATTTCTGTCAGTGATGCTGCCAAGATTTTAAGACTTTTAGACCATGAATCAATGTACCATCTTTTTCTCCGTGCCTATTTTTTTATGTCTGGGCCATGTGAACATGAGTTATTTTTAGAAAAAACATGCATTAAACAGACATTCCTAAAGGAAATATGAACGTACATACACACAGAACCACACATGAGTACACATACATGCACGTGTGGACACACAGGTTCTTTGAAGACCAAAATGCACACTATAATGTTCATGGAATCTAAATTTAATTTCAAATAGAATAAAAGATTCAGAATGAATATTGTAGAAAAAATTGTACAGTAATTGGAACCAATACAATCCAAAATTACAGAGTAGAAAGCAGTAGTCTTTAGCATAGACAGGAAATAGAAATATAGTTAAGGATGAAAATGAAATTAGATTTTACTCTCCATGTTAAATCTGGGGAGAGGGATACTTATTACTCAAAGAATAGCTGACTCTGCTTGCAGGTGATTAAGATAAGCTTCCTTGTGTTATCTCTCCACATAAATTGTGAGTGCCTCTCACATTTTGCTAGAGGTATTCTGATCAAGGACCTAAACCTCTGATGATACATAATAAGTTTCTGCCACAAAAAATAAGAAACCCAGCCTCATTTAACTTCAGACTGATTGGTATTAGGATTCTGCCTTTATAGAGTTTAATTCAGACAGAAAGATTCTATGGGCTTTTCTGGGGTTGGAGTGTGTGTGTATGTGTGTGTGTGTGTGTGTGTTTGTGTGTGTGTGTGTGTGTGTGTGTGTGTTAGGATCAAGGCATGCATTTAACCAAAAGAAATGTGAATAACATTGAATTCATTTTCTTGAAATGTGATTCTTTAAGTCTGCATGTTTTTTTGAACCTTCTTTCTTAGGTTTAGAGAATCAAACAGGAAGCAGGAGAGTCAGGGGTGTTTCTGAGTTGTGGCTACACTCAAACCTTTCAGTTGTACTTTACAATATTCTCTTCAAGCAGGTCACAAGAAGATAACAGACTCACACCTAAAAACACTCTGGTAAAATCAGCATATGTGTCTGCCCAGTGATAACTCAGGAAAATTGTCTAAACAATGCTTCTAATTTTTATAATCACTCCAAATTTTAGGTGTAGGAATTTATATATTAAAATAGTTATGCTATATTTAATATTAATGTTTCTAGACGTAATATACATTTGTTAAGTCTCTTGACTTCAGAAAATCCTCTAAACCATCTATAATAGAGACTGAAAGTACTAAAGATCAGAAGGTTCATTTTAAAGAATTATCAGCTAATATCGTACTTGTCTATGAAGCCCTTTCTGAAATGTCAGGGGAACAATGGACTCAGCGATTGGAATATTTACTCACTTTGGTCAGGTACAAAATACACTGTGTCAAGATCAAAATACATTGGATCAATTTATTCATCTACTTTCAAGATATACCTTCAAAAATTCTTCCTGATTATTTACTTTTTTTCATGAATGGAATCAAGAAAATGCTCGTTACTGTGAGGAATATTCTTTAGTGAAGCCATCAAAATGGTAGCAGTGAGAAAAACAATAATAACAACAAACATGTTTAAGCGCTTATCATTTGTGAAACACAATGCTAAGTATTTTAACTGAAATTGCTCATTCATGCATTAATTGCCATGTGAGTTATATTTAACTCATGCTAGTTTTGAGCCCAGGGCCTCGTGAAGCATACGTAACTCAAATGTCTCATCACCTTAGGAGCCCTGAGAACTATTTTTCAAGTTGCATATAACTCGCACATAGAAAACAATAAAAAATAACAAATTTTTCATTAAATTAGAAAGGATCATTTTGCTTTTGAGGTTTTTATTCTATTTGCATATTAAAACATCATGGCCCCAAGGAAAAAATGACTTTTTTCTAGAGTGTAAGTCAATGTGTTAATTCTTACAGTACCTTCTTTTGAAAAGAATTTGTACATGCAAGGAAATTGAAAAAAAAATGAATTCAGTTTGTTGCCCCAGTTTCCCCAGGACTGTAAATAGTGGTCGACATCTATGTCCCAAGAGTCTAACTTAGAGCTCTGCTGTTGTGCTCCCTTAAACAGAACTCTATCAGGACTTCCTTTTTAATAGGATGGACCACCATACCCCTTTGAAAATCAGAACTTGTTAACAATCTCAGAACCTAAAATTACTGGGAAATTATTTGTGTTTCAGCCTCACACAACAACCACAAAAACTCCATGGACTTTGGAACTAGGTAGTCATTGGAGGGGGGAAAATAAAGCTTACTGAATAATCTTGCACAGGAGCTGAAAAAAGTGAGAGAAAACTAAATTGGTGAGCTTGAGTGCTGGGAAAATGAACTTATCAATAAACATTACAGAGCCTCTATAAAAAAAAAAAACCTCAGGAAAGATACATTAACTTATCCTTCTGTATCAAAGAATAATAGAGAAAATTTATTCCATAATTTAAAATTTTAGTATTCCCTTCCTGTAAAGCTGAAAGTAAATATCTCTTTGTGTGTCCAGCAACATTTGTTTAATGTTTATTCCTTTTATAGTGATACTCTTCAAGAAAAATAAATAATTATATTTTATTCAAATATAGATAAATGCAGTCACATTATTAGCATACTATAAATACTATAAAAATAAAGGCATCTAAAATTTATTTATAGATGATTTATGGCTCTTCTTCTGTTTTTATCAGTTAACCTGTACATATACTTGGTCGTTGTCAGAAAATATTACATTTCTATAGTGTTTTATTAAGATAGGTATGAAACACCCAATTTAATAAATTTATTATATTGCATGCTAATTTATAAAAATTGAGATATTTATTAATATTCCAAAAGCAAAACTTAAAGAAAAAAGTTTTAGAGATTTCATATATATCTGCAATTTCTTTCTTTCTTTCTTTCTTTCTTTCTTTTTTTATTGAGAAAGAGTCTCACTCTGCTTCCTGGGCTAGAGTGCTATGGTGTCAGCCTATCTCCTAGCAACCTCAAACTCCTGTGCTCAAGGGATCCTCCTGTCTCAGCCTCCCAAGTAGCTAGGACTACAGGCATGCACCACCACGCCCAGCTAATTTTTTCTATTTTCAGTAGAGTTGGGGTCTTGCTATTGCTCAGGCTGGTATTGAACTCCTGACCTCAAGGGATCCTCCTGATCTCAAGGGATCCTGCTCCTGGGCCCCCAGAGTGCTAAGATTACAGGTGTGAGCCACCGTGCCCAGCCTGCAATTTCTTTCCTTAGATTTTTCTAGGGATTGATTGCAATGTCATATATACTTTAAAGGTACAAATTGAAAGGAGTTAACATAAGTTCTGTTGTGCTTATGCTATCCATAACTATTATCACCAAAGGACAAAACAAGTGTGCTTAGAAACTAAAGGAAGAGTATCAACAGAGAGGATATTATAGCTACCACCTTCTTGATCGATAGCCCAGGATAAAGCAGTAAAAACTTTCTTTTTATTTAGCTATTATCTCTGTGTGATTGCTGTAGGCCACGTATTTCTTTCTAAAGACAGTACTTAGCATCCATCAATAGTTTCCACCCCTGACTGATATTCAAGTGAGTGAAGATATTTCCAAAGAATGCTTTAAAAACTTGGAAAAGAACTGTGTTTATAAAGTTGGTGCATTAGTAGTTCAGACAAATTAACTCACTTGGAAAAATGTATTAATTATAGAAAGTATGCATTTGATAACAAAATATTTTATAAAACGTATCTAAATTTATATGTTTCAAAATACACAGCTAAATTTTTATTTTATCTTAATCAATAATAAGTTACCTCTCTTTTAAAATTATAGGTGAAATGAATGAGGTATAAGTTAAGAAAATTGTTCTTACTCCATATTGCTTAATGGAAACATGGCATTATAGTATTAATATATGACTAATATATCCTTTTTAATGTTTATTAAACATCTACTTTACATTGCTTATGTATATATTAAGAAACTTGCATTCTGGTCCTGGTTCTTCAATTAACTTGCTGTTAAGATAAATGAAATGATTGAACTAGGTGAATTACTGGATATCTCCAACTGGGTATTATGCAAATTTAATAGCGATAGTTGTATATGACTATAATTTCATTTTAAATCTATTAGGTTCATCATTGCTTGGACCCAGATAATCAAATAAGCATTTGGTGTTTCAAAAATTTCTTATTATAAGAAGGGTTGACCTATAAATAGCAAGATAGTGAGTTCTCTGGTGAGGTTCAGAGAAATGTACGGTAATTTTAGACAATATGATTTGTGTTCTCTTCTCCAGATGAGGATCAACATAGGAGACCAAATAGTTTTACAATGAAATTTAGTTAAATAAGAGGCTTTATATATTTTTAGCATTTGAAAAAGAAATGGCAATGTCCACATGGAGGAGTGCTATGAACACTGACCTTAAGATCAGGCGTGTGTGTGTTTAAACTTTTCAAAGATAAAGCCCCTGTATAATTATCTCCTATAGGTTCAGAAATCTTAGCCACACATAGTAATGTGTGAACGTGGTAGAGTTTATCAATGATCTGGTATATGGCTATTTCTATTCTAATGTATTTTAAGCTTTTATTGGTTTAATCCAGTAGCTACAAATCACAACTGCAAAAGAATTTACTTAAAGTTTCTTTTCTTGTACCAAATGCCGTAATTAACACTTTCAATAACTTACTTTACAAATAGGGCTATATAATTTTATTCATGTCCCCCCACTTCAATTATTACAATCTCAACCAGAATTCAATGGAATTTAACAGATTTTTCATAAGCATAACACTTTTCTCATGTGCTATTCTCTATCTCCTTCCTTGATAAGCAAAGTACTGAAATTTCAAATTTCCTACTTCTGTCACTCACTTCATTTGATTATCCCTCTCTTTCCAAGTGGAAACCACAATGTTTGTTGGTTTTCCAAATAATGCCTTTATGATATTGTAGTAGATGCTGCGATTTGCTGCTCAGAGCTTCCTTCAGGACTGAAAGACATATTTCCCCAGCTGCTGGAAGTGCTTCCAGCTGTTAGCCTTCTTTGGAAATTGCCGTCAGCTGAAGGCAATCATTTCACTCATCTTGTTCTTGCAAATGCATCACAGGACTGATGGATACAGGAGTACATAGTCCCAGTCCCCTCATCACAAAGTGAGATGCTTCTGAGTTGCCCCAGAATTGGAACTTCATGTGAGATCAGAAGTTGCTTTTGTTAAGACTGAATTGCAACCCAACATTTCTGCTTACCAATTTATTCTTTATTTTTTTCTATTGACTCTTCTTCCTTAAGTGTTGATTCTGCACATGAGTCTCCATTACAGAGTCTGCTTCCTGGACACCCAACCTGTTAAGACACCTAAGTTATTTATCATCCTTGGTCATTTTTTTACATTTTATACATTAGTATCAGTGATGCATATTCCTATAAACAATAAAGAGAATGAATTTATTTTCTGGAAATCATTGGAAATAAAATACAGTACGCTCTATCTGCAATAGCTTTTAGAGTTTAAGAACCCAATAAAAGTATAATTAATACTCATTATTTGCATTTGTCCTTTTATAATCATTAATTATCTTTACTTTTCACTAGTTTAAGTTGAATAATAACTCCCTTTTAGAGTAGATACAAATATGGCAGTGGGTGAATTATTCGCCTAGATTTTTTAAGTCAAAAATATGAAGAATTAAGTTAATTAACACCAGATTCCTGATTTATAGCATTTTCCTTTATTCATTTAAAGTTATTTCTTTTAAAGTATTTGATCTAATATTTACAAAGGTGTTTTCTATCCTTTTCACTCTGTATTGTCATCAGCTGTTCACATTTTCTCAAACTTATTGTCAAATTATCTTGACTGGTCTTAGCTTGTCACATGTGAAAAACAAATATGAAGATATTAGACAAATATAATAAATCATAAGCTTGTTTTTGCAGAATCAGGTATTTAGTTTAAACGCCCTCCAAGTATGTTTAGTTCCTGAAGTAGGAAATGGATTTTAACCCAAAGTTTGCATACTATACAGGAGATGTGTTGATATTCAGGATAACAAAGACAATTAAAATGGGAGCTAAGATAGGAAACGTAATTGTCTAATAAATATGCTTTCGGATTCTGAGTAGACATGTCATTATATGTGTTAAGTTTTGCACATGAAGTCCAATAATTTCTTGCATAATTGATTAAATCGAAGGTCCCACATTAATCACAAGCTGTGTGTTCATTTTTCATTTGTTTTTCTTAATTTATAAAGAAAAATTTAAAATTAAGTATTTATCATCTGCAGTTTTGTGGAACAGGTAACATGCATATCTGGCCTAGTTTATTTAGAGATTAGTACATTAAATGCTTTAATATATTCAGATATGAAATGTCCAATAAACGGACACTTTCTGTTCAATTCAATAGAAGAAGAGTAAATCATAAATCTTCAAACAGAAAATTAGTCAGGATTAACTCATATGGATTATTTTAAGAAAACTGTCATTTAACATTAATGATTCATCCAATGAATCCCAATGGAGTATGGTCCCTAAAAACTAAGCGTGCTGTTTTGCAGTGGCATCTGCACTTGCTGCCAGAGCAAGGACGTGAGTGCTAGTACTAGAACTGGATAGGGAGAACAGTGCCTCAGGTAGCTGCTTACCTAAAGAACTTTGTGTGCATCTGCATACAGAAGGCAAGCAATAGCGCATCCTTGTCAGCAGCATCTCTGCCTCTCTACCATAATCCAAATAGCAGTTGACAGTGAATATAATCATAGGGTTGTCAGATTTAGCAAATGAAATGCACAGTGCCCAGTTCAATTTGAATTTCAGATAAATAATGGATAATTTTTAGTGCAAGCATGTATCAAATATTGCATCCTATATTTTATCAGACAACTCTATATAATTACCTTCCAAAGATAGATACAAGAATATCAATCAAGGTCCAGTAAAGAAATCCAAAACCACTTAATGTATCTCAAACAGGGGGAATTTGATAAAGAGAATTGGTTACATAGGTGTTGGAAAGTCTAATAGAATAAAAGGGAAATAGCGAGGTAACAAACATTACTAACTGCAGGAAAGAGCTACAATCTGCAGGGTTGAGGAACAAAAGGGAGGAGCTTATTTTCCTGGAGCCCACAATGGAGAAGAGAGGCTGTTGCGGCTCTGCTGAGACCTTGACGAGGGCCCCATCATTGGTATCACAACACAGAGGAAAAACTACCCAAGTCAGAATAGGAACCACAGAAAACGTGCCAGGTGGGGATAACAAGCCCACCAGACAGTGCCACAGGCTGCTTCTCAGGGTGTTACTTGCTGGGAAAGTGGCTCTTCTCAGATTAGAAATCAGTTGATGATGGATTAATGCTGCGATCAGTTCTCCTCTAACCATTGGTAGAGCCCAGCCAGAGGCCACTTGGCAAGGAACTCTAAGAAATATTAATAGTTTCCCAACCAGCTAGAATTTATAGAAAGATAGCAAGCAAATCCTCAAGCAAAATATTTTTTTTTTAAAAAATATGGATGAAAGAATAAGATTCAGAAAGAATTTAAGAAAAGAACAATAAGAGAGTTGCAAAATTAACAAACTAAAGAATTGACAGCCGAGGTGATAAAATTAATATGAAAAAGATTTTATGTAAGTGCAAATAATTTCATCATGGTGCTGTGGATAGTATTTCCCCTATAAAAAAAAAAAAAAGAAACATTGCCTATAAACTAAAAGTAAGTTTACCGAGGCAAAATTAAAATTATTTCAACTATTTTTTTTATTTGTACAAATTTATGGAGTACAAGTGCAATTTTGTGTCATGCAGAGATGGCATAGTGGTGAAGTCAGGGCATTTAGAGTATGCATAACCCAAACAATGTACATTACACCCATTAAGTAATTTCTCATCATTCACCTCTTTTCCACCCCCTCACCCTTTTGAGTCTCCATTGTCTATCATTCCCCACTCTACATCCATATGTACACATTTTTTAGCTCCCAATTATAAATGAGAACATGCAATAGTTAATCTTTCTTTGTCTGACTTGGTTCATGTAAAATTATGGCCAAATAGAGGAGAAAAGGACCAACGCTGCAGATCAAATTAATCAAACAGGAAGCCCCCAGAAAATTTTCTAACTGTGGTACAAACATATGAAGAAATGGAAAGAATTAGAGAAAGTGATGAGACATGGTGAATAGATCCAGAAATTCTGCAATCAATCAAATGTATTTACAGAAATAAAGAGAACTTAAACAAAAGTAGATAATAGTTTTTTTTGTTTTTTTTTTTTTTGAGACAGTCTCACTGTGTCACCCTGAGTAGACTGCAGTGGCATCATTGCAGCTTACTGCAACCTCAAATTCCTGGGCTCCAGGGATCCTTCTGCCTTGCCCCTGAGTAGCTGGGATTACAGGTGCATGCCACCACACTCGGATAATTTTTCTATTTTTGGTAGAGACAGGGTCTCGTTCTTGCTCAGGCTGATTTGAACTCCTGAGATCAAGCGAACCTCCCACCTTTGCCTCCGAGACAAAGTGCTAGGATTACAGGCCTGAGCCACCACACCCAGGCAAGTTTTATAGTTTTTCGTGGTGGGGAAGAAGAAAGTCATATGCACCTTTTTTATCATGGAAGAGACTAGAATTCTACAAGGAGAGAATGATTAATCTAGAAGTATTATGTGAGAACATTTTTTTCAGAATATTATAGATCAAATAGATATGTAAGGTTCACAAAATTTTTTGATCATTTATTAGGCCATAAGGAAACACTCAAATCATTAAAAATAAAAACATATGGACCTTATTATCTGAACACATTGTGTTGAGTTTAGAATTGAATATAAAAAGGTATGCCATTTGGGGGACCACTAAAGAATTCACAATAATTTAAAGGAATTTAATTATTTAAAGTATTTTCTCTTATCGCAATAAAAATAAAATTAGAAATCAATAATGGAAAAATGTCTAGAAAATCCTTAGATGTTGAGCAATTAAAAAACACTTCAAGGTAACACATGGCCCAATGAAGGGATCAAAAGATAATTTATGAAGTATTCTGAATTGTATACAAATGAAAATTCAACATTTTATAATTTGTGACATGCAGCTGAAGTAGAACGTAAATGGAAACTTATAATACTTAACTGTTCTATTCAAAAATATTCTTAACTTACAGCTTAATAAACAACAAAAGGAGCAAATTCAACACAAAATAAGTAGTAAAAGAATATAATAATGATTACAGCAATAATCAATAAAGTAGAAAACGAAAATAATAGAGGTAATCAATTAAGCCAAATATTGGCTCTTTGGTCAAAAAATTGATAAAACTGTAACAAAACTTATCAACCTAAAAGAGACAACAAATAACCAATATCGAGAGTGGGAGAGATGACACTATTGCAGTTTCTTCAGAAATTAACATAACAATAAATTAATATTATTAATATACAGCAATAAATTTGACAACTGAGATAATGTGAGCATAGGAAAGACAAACTACCAGAGTTTACTCAAGAATAAATAGATAACCTGATCAGCTTTATACTTACTTTACAAATTGAATTTGTAGTTAAAGAACCTTCCCACAAGGAAATCTCCATGCGCATATTGCTTCTGTGGTGAATTCTGCCAAACATTTAAGAGAGAGAGAAAAAAAAATCCATTCTACACAAAGTTTTACAGGAAATCAAAGAAAAGAAAAAACTTTCAACTAATTCAATGAGACTAGCTTTTACTCTGATGCCAAAACCAGAAAAAAAAATTATTAAAAAAAAGAAAACTATATCACACGTAAGCCTAAATGCAAAAATTCTAAACAAATTTCGGCAAATCTAATAACAACAATATATAAAAAGGCTATAAGTTATGACCTAGTGGGGTTTATCCAAAGACTGAAAGTTTGGTTTTACATCTGAAAATTAATCAAAATAATTCATAATAATAGAGGACTTGAAAGAAAAACTACATGATGATTTAAAGAGAAACAGAAAAAGCACCTTAAAAATCCAACATTCATTTTTTAATAAAAACTCTCAGTAATTTGGAAACGTAGGAACTTTTCTCAACTTGATAAGTGTTATCTATGAAAAGCCAATAGCTAACATGATACTCAATGGTGAAAGACTGAATGCTATTCCCTCTACACCGAGGACAAGACTAGGGTTTCTGCTTTTATCACCTGTTACCAATATTGTACTGAAAGTTCTAATTAGTGCAAAAAGGCAAATATAAGATATAAAACACATGCAGATTGGAAAGAAGAAGTGAAATTGTATTTGTTTAGAAATGATAAGATCACCTATGTAGAAAATTCTATTAAATCTTCAAAAGCTCTCTACTGGAAGTTCTGTGCTGGCAAAAAAGGAAAAAAAATAAAAAAATCTATAAAGGCTCTTAGAACTAATCAGTGATGCTAGCAATATTGCAGGATACAAGATGAAGGTAACAGATCAATATCAAAAAATTCATATTTGTGACTATTAGCAATAAACAATTATAAATAGAAAACATTTTAAATGCCACTTATAATAGCATCACAAATATAAAATACTTAGGAATAGGTTTGATTAAAAAAATGCTAGACTTGTGCACCCAAGACTATAAAACAGTTAAATATTGCATAAATATTTTTCAAAGAAGACCAAAATTGCTGGAACAATGTACTGTATTTATGTAGTAGAAATATAAATATTGTCGAGATATAATTTCTCCCCGAATTGATATATAGATTCAATGCAGTCCTAAACAAAAACTTAGCAGCTTTTTTTTTTCTAATGTGACATGCTGATTCTAAAATTTGTATGGAAATGGAAAGCACATAGAATGGCCAAAGCTGATTTAAAAGGAAACAAATTTGGAGAGCCTATGCTACCATCTTTGAAGAATTATTGAAGAGCATCAATAGTTAAGACAGTATGTTTTGATGTGAAGATAGACAAATAGGTCGATGGCAGAGAATACAGTCCAAAGATACACTCACATATATATGGACAGTTGGATTTTGATAAAGGTACGAAAGCAATTCAGTGGAGAAAGGACAATATTTTCCAAATATTGTTCTGGAACAATACATATCTATATGCAATACAGACATGCACACACACACACACACACACACACACACGCACACACAAAACTTTGAATCATACCTCGCACTATATACCAAAAAAGACCCCAAACTATAAAACTTCTAAAAGAAAACTTAGAACAACATCTCTGGGACCTTGGGTTAGGCAAAGATTTCTTACATACAACACCAAATACAATCCATAAATTAAAAAATTATATATATCGGACTTCATTAAAATGACGCTCTTTGAAAGACAGTGATAAGATTATTAAAAGATAAGCAACAGATTAGGTGAAAATATTTAACAGAGGATATATCTGATACATCTAATACAAGACCGTATCCAGAATATATGACTAACTCTCAAAACTCAAGGATAAGAAAAAAAACAGTTAAAAAATGGGCAAAATATTATAGGATATATCACCACAGAAAAGCTAAGCATAGCAAATATGCACAACGCCATTTGTCACTAGGAAAATGTCCACTAAAACCACAAATATGCCACTGCATACCTATTGGAATGGCTAAATTTAAAAAGATTCTCATACCAATTGTTGGCAAGTATGTGAAGGAACTGGGACTCTCTCATAGTACTGGTGGAAATTTAAATTAGTAAATCACTTTGGAAAAACTTTTGCATTTTCTTAACAATTTAAACATGCAACTACCATATAACCCAAATATTCCATTCTTAGATATTTGCTGAAGTGAAATAAAAGCATATGTATGTAACAAACACCTGTGTACATAAATGATTATAGAGGCTTAGGTAGTAATAGCCAAAAAATGTAAAACAAAACAAAAACTGGAAAAGTCTATATGTCCATACTTAAAACAGATGGATTTTATTATTTTATTATATTATTATTTATTATATTATCATATTATTTTATTTTATTATATTTTATATATTCTAATTTATATGGAATACTTTTTTGTGAATATATATTAATATATATATTCACCATCACAGCTAAATCCCAAAATAGTTATGTGAAATAAGAAACACAAAATGAATACTTTATGTGATTTTCTTTGTATAGAAGTCTAGGAAATGCAAACTAACCTAAACTGATGGAAAGTATATCAGTAGTTGCCTGGGAATGGTTGGGGGTAATGCGAACTGCATGTGGGAAGGATTACAAATAAGCTGAAGGAAATATTTAAGGGTGATTGACATGTTCATTATCTTCATTGTAGTGATTGTTTCATAGGTTCACATATGTCAAAATTTATCAAATCGTACACTTTTAATATATAGGGTACATTTCATGTCAGTGATACTTTAATCAAGCTGTTACTCATGTAGCAGCTCAATCCAGCTGCCAAGAATTTTTGATGATTAAGTTATGGAAGAGAGATTGAGCTCTTCTAGATATAACACGTTACATCGAATTTGGACCTCTCAATTTTGAAAAACAAAAAAAAAAAATTAAAAAGAGCTATCCGAGTTCGTGATAAGGGGTTACTTTTGCTAATGTCTTTTAATATGGACTGTCTAGCTGCAATATATTAGTTTATGGCTATATGATCAAGAAATAGCATTTGGGCATGTTGTGATACTAGGCAATTGTTTCTCAATATATAGGGAATAATTGGGACATTAGATGTATATGAGTTTCATTTTATATCTGTTTCATATATATTTAATAATATTAACTTATATGTTACATTGTATGTTTTACTTTCATTTTTTAAAGCAAAAGCATTGGGCGAAGTGTATGCCTTATTTATGGTGAAGTATGCGGGTATTAAGTGATCAACATTCTAGATGTAATCTTTTTCTTCTCTAATTCAAATTACAGTCCTTATTTCTGTCACAAATACTTACTAGTTCTCAAGTAGATGTGAGAGCTCAATACCATGAGCATTGGAAATGATTAGATGAGAGAATCCCATGGAGAATCCTATATATGGAAGGTAAAATCTTATCGGATGTCACAGAACTCCACTTGGGTACAGAAACGTGATTGTTTACAAAAATACCTTCATGTATGCAAGATGAGTCCCTAAGATCTTGAGGTAAAATGTAAAACATGACTACGTTTCTTTGTATAAGAATTCACGGTAACATAGGGTAAAGAGAATTACACAAAGAATTAAAGAGAGAGCCTGCAAAATGGCAGGTGGATGAACTCTGAGAAGAAAATTGGTTGCCTACTCTTCAGTTTTAAGTTCTTTGTGCACGTATCTGTAACAATTGCATTTATATCACATCAACTGTATATATGATTCAGAAAATGAACCTATTAGACAGAAGCCAGTACATGAATCTGGTATGACTAGGAAAAACATATGATGTTTTCTAACATCTCTCCCTGCTTTCTGCCCTCATCCCTGAGAATTTAGAGAAACTGGGTGTGCTAATGTGGTCCCTACTCTATTCAATGGATTTTTAGAACTATTGCATTTCAATCTCAAAGAAGATACCGCCATGTAACACCTAAGTCATACAAGTGTACAGTAGATGTGGGGGTAAAACATTCTTAAAAATGTGTTGCGTTATTATTTCATTATTTAGGATATGACAAGAATATTCTAGGAAATGAGGATATAAAGATAACTAAGACAGATCCCCTTATCTCACGAACTTTATAAACGCCAGTTTTTCTAGGAAAAACTAGAAAAAAATGATTTTAAAGTGGAAGACCTGAATAATAGTTTGTAATAGTGGTCGTGGGCTAATCTGGAAGGTTTTAAGAGGAGGGAACAGGAAATTGTATCAGTCTGAAGTGTAAATCCTGGTTTGGCCATGGAAAAGTAGCTTACATGACTAATACTTTTGAAAACAACATTATTTTTTGTTTTTCTTATATTCTATCTTGTAACTTTGTATACTGTCAGTTTTCATTACTCTAATTCTGAACATGATGCAGTTTATCATTAATTTAATTTTAAAAGTAACTTACCCAAGGAGCAGAGAGAACAACTTACTTGTTAAGGTCCTGTTGCAACTCTCTCGTGGAATTCTAGCTAATTCTCATGTTCTTAGACACACAGTTGTCTCTCCTAGGGTGGGTATTATTTTTAGAAACAAAGAAAGAAACTAAACCACAGGACGCCAGCTTTCCTAAAGAGTATTTTCTATATTTCTAACTGTAATAAATATATACTCTTGTTTTTCAAGAAAATTTTTTTTAAACTTTTTATTTTAAATTATTATGGGTATATAATAGTTGTATACATTTATGGGGTACATGTGATGTTTTGATACAGGCATGCAATGTGTAATAATCAAATCAGAGTAATCAGGGTACCCATCACCTGAAGCATTGATCATTTCTTTCTGTTAGGATTTTTTAAAAAAATATGTAAGAGTAAAATTCACAGCTAAAACATATGTATATATATATTCACACACATAAACATATAAGTTTGCACTTTTCATGAATATAGCTACAGAAATATAGCCAAAAACTACGTCACAAACTTTACAAACTGCCATTTATTTCCAAAGTCTTATTTACAATGGGGTATCTATTTTGCTTACTCTTTGCAGATTATTTGGCATGTTTATGAAAGGACACATACCATTGCTGTCCACATTACAACATGTGTAGCTGATGTCCCAGAACAATGGGATCCCAAATAAAACATGACACAGGTATTTCCTTTAGGGTAAATAAGAAATATAACAGGGATAATTTAAAAGAATAAGTAAAACATTATAATTATTAAATACCTATTTAGTGATGACTACTATGGTCATCTCTATTATAGGCAAATATACATGTGTGTATGTGTTTATACATGTATATGGGTATATAATATATAGTTTGTATTTTCATGTGTATATGTATACACATATATTAAAATGTATATATGTATGTACATGTTATATATAAATGTATATACACCAAGATGTAAGCATATATGTACACTATATTAAAGTGTACACACACACACACATATCATAGAGGCAAGATAAGTTTGTATTTTGCTCACACGTAGTTTAACAGCCAGAAACACATATTTCCATATACACATACCATGATTTAACAGGCAGGAAAACATATCTTTGTTAAACCACCTGTGATTAGAATAGAAACTTGTCTTACTTCCTTCATGAGTTACTGATGTTTCATGCCACACAAATTATTGGCACGGGGTACCAATAACAAAATTTTACTGCTTTTTTTATCTGAAAAAAAACTTTTTCAATTTAAAAATTAAAGTTTTTTCTTTCTTAAATTTCCAAAGCAAATCATAAATGTAATCCTACTATTTATTGCCGGAAAGAACACCGATTTCCACCAGCCATTATACATTTCTTCAAATTCCTTATTTTCAATAAAGACACTGTATATGTTTAAAAATAATGTATATTAGAAAAGATATGCTTAAAACTGAATTCTTCTCTGCAGTTTTATCTTCTTTCCTGGCATCCCCATTTGCAAAAGGAATTTTATAGATTTATCCAAGCCTGAGCCTTCCTTTACATTCAATTTCCTGTTCTTTCAGAAGATGAGTGCTGATGCAGGTCTTCATCTGGTCATCGCACAACCTATGGTTGACCAATTTTTCCCTGAATAATTTTGTAGTTGCCAGAAAGTGCACCTCACAAACATGGAAGGACAGGGAGGGTATTTGACAAAGGCTCCAGCTGCAGTACTGAGAAATTCACGGGACGTTTTTGCACTGAGGCCATGCTTCCCACAGAATGCTCTGGGCAATGAATAAGCACAGTTAAAAAACAAAGGCAGGCCCATTCCTGAGTGAACTGACTCCTCCGAGGGTTAACTTTGGCTCAAGGGTCTATGGCAGCCTTGTCAAACTTTCCTTAGACCATACACATGCACAACGGTCTAGGATGTTTTCATACAACCTCCTTTCCCTCATTCTTCACTTGGGGTCAGACTTGCTGTGGGGTCTGATGACTCTCAGAACCATCATATGTGGCTCCTACATGGGCTCCTGTTTGACTAATGAAAAAGAAGTATCAGAATGTAGACAGATAGATGATATAGATATAGATACGTATGTATATAACTACACAAACACTGTATGTACTACTTGTGATACAACTTGAACTGGTGCAACTTGTATGTATAGATGTGTGTGTGTGTGTGTGTGTGTGTGTGTGTGTGTGTGTGTGTGTGTGCATATGGTCAGAGAAAATAGGTGATGAATTGGAGGCGTTTTTCACAGTTGGGGCACGGATAGTCTCTGAAACAAAGCTCCAACTCAGTTTCAAAGGTTTCATGGGAGGAAACTTGGAAAAATACCTTGGTGAAGGGAAGTGCTATGTGTGACGGATGCGATAACACAGGAATCTGAAAAATGTGGAGAGACCAATGCCTACAACAGAGTTGGCTAGTCACTGCTGTTTTATTGCTGTGCTGTAGAAGGACACTGAGAGAACTGTAGGATGGTAACAAGCAGTTAACAGCTAACTGTGAGAGCCAGAGGGCTTCAGGATACCTATAAAGATGTCTTTATTTCCTTCAGTGCATGGCTAGAGTCCCAGTTGCTAGATTCACAAAGTTTCAGAGACATTTGAATACTTATTCAAGGTCAAGTTACTTAAAGTCAGACCCTTAAAGAGAAAAACTGGGATCATGACACATGGGACAGGTAATTTATAAGGTTGCCCCTGAAGATACTGACTTTTCAACTTCCCCTGGACTCTCTGAGCTTGTACAGAGGACTACCTTCTATAATAACAACCAAAATTTTTGCTGTGGTAGAAGATGTTGCACAAACCACTTCCAAAAAGGCAACAAATGCCACCCTCAGGAGCTTCCCCCAAGGGCTTTCCTGGCTGCCAGGCTGAAAAGTCTGGAAAAATTCTAGTATAACCTCTCTGATAACTTGCTTGGCTCAAAAGAGGAAAGAAAATAAGATCATATTCCTAAAGAACTTCAAGAACTAGCTGGCATATACCAGCATGAGTGAGGACAGTGCTCATGGATTGGATTATTTATTTATTTATTTATTTCATTGATTGGATTTAAATGATGTTTGATCAAGAAAGCCAAAATTGATGATAGGATAAGCAATAATTAATTGACATGGGGGCACTTTCTCAAGACATGGGATTTAAACTCCTGGCAAGGACCTCAAGTGGTTCTTAGAAGTTTAGAGATGCTTAAGGTTCCCTACAAATGGGAGACGAAGAAATAGAAGTTGAGAGAACTGGGCATAAGGGATTATATATTATGGAAGACTAGAATTACACCCTTGGATTATATTCCACAAGGTGATTATATTGCAAGTGTCTATCTTGTCAGCAACAGAGAGGAATACTGTGCCCCCAATAGGGCATTATTTCTCTGCATGACTAAGCTCCTTTTTGGCAAGTTGTTTATATTGGTTTCCTTCTATCCTGGAAGTGCCAGGTGTCCATTCTGATAGGATTAGATATGAATACCTATTCTGGGCATAAGTTTTCTTTTCCTGCCTGCAAAGCCTTGGCCAGCACTAATATCTAGAGACTTACAGAATGCCTGATTCACAGGTATGGGATCACAAAGAGCACAGCATCTAACTAAGGGACACCCTTTATGGCATGGGAAGTACGGAAGTGGGTCCATGAACATGGGAGTCATTGTTTGTATCATATACTGCACCATGCTCATATGTCCCTTGAATGTTTTAAAAGTGAAGCTGAAACAACATCCGAAAGGATTGGGAGACATCCTTCAAGAAAAAGTGTATTTGTTATATTGAAGAACTCTTTTTTGTTGTTCTGTGTTCCCATTAGGAAGGATAATAGTAATACATGGTTCCAGGTGGAAGCTATTATGAGACTCAATGACCCACTGGGGGATTTTTTGGTTTCTTTCATCTCAGCTTTGGGCTTTGTAGGGTTGGAGGTCTTGGTCCCACAGCAGGTACGTGCGTGCCAGGGAATACAGCAAGGGTCTCATGACTCACAATTTAGAGCTCTTACTTGGGCACTTTGCACAGGGATAGGCACACAAGAACAATCACCCTTTTGGCAAAAGTAACTAATCCTGAACAGCAAGAGTAAGTATATTTTTTAGGCCTGTTTTTACATAATGTGGCAGGAAAGAATATGTGTTAAACACAGAAGATCTACTTGGGCATTTTCTGGTAATCCCTTGCCTCACTGCAACTTTGAATGCACATGTGCAGAACTGAGAAGAGTACAAGTACCAAACATGTCAACACCTAGTAATGAAGGTAAAACCAGGTAAACCACCAAGACATGCTGAGGTGATCACTAAGACTGAGGGGAATTTAGAATGGATAGTAAAGGAGAAAGAAAATGAGTGCCAATCGTAGCCCTGAGATCAGCTACAGAAATGGGGAATGTATGTTCTACTAATAAGCAACCTCATCTGAGTTTTTCCTCTGGAAGAAAGATCCTAAAGAACCACAGAAAAGCTGAACCTTGAACCTCTGTGGAGAAGCAGACCTCTAACAAAGCTTCTGAGCTTTGACAACCATTGCCACATCTGCATCAAATCCAGCCTCCAAAGGGCTACTCCAAGTCAATGTCTGAGCAAAGTGGGATATTTGTATTAAATATTAAAGTACGCCCGCTCTTGGAAGACATGGGATTTCTCTGTTGACTGACTGTGTCTTGAATTCTCCTGGAGAGGCTGGCTAACTTTTCTTTTGAATGCAAGGCTGCCTAGGACACCTCTACCAACCTTCCTTCTCTCTCTCCTTTTCTCTGGGTCAGACTTGCATTGTTGTCCAAAATCACTCCTAGCCTTCCCATTTTGTTTCACAGCAATTTGCTTAATAGAATTCTTGCACACTGAATCCCTTTTCGGTGTTTGTTTCTTGGAAGCACTAGATTAACAAAAATTGTAAATTATAATTACAAATATGACTTTGATCTCATTCATAAGAATCAGTTTTACCAAAAATGTAATTACTTATTTCCAATGTTATTAGCCTATCAGAGTAAATACTTTCAGACTTTTTATTAAAGTAATAAATTTTTAATTGAGGTTACTGAGATCCAGAGTTTAAGTGATTTCACTGAGATCACAAGTTAAGAATTTGCTCATCTTCTGAATACTATTGATTTTCCATTAATTGCTTCACATCTTACAAAACTTAATTTTTCAAACATTTGCCATTCTTTTAGCAAGCGCCAACAGAAAGCAGGGACAAAGAAAACTTTTGAGGTCTCACTAATAATAATAAATCACTGGAACCCTGAACATACTTGTAAATTTCTCAGGAACATTTTCTTTATGAAGTTATATTTTCCTTTTTAACATTTTTCTTATTAAGTTATACTTATGTATAACTTTTTAAATAATACTTATTGTCCAAGATATTAATATCCGTCAAATCATAATGAACTATTTTAGTGATGTCAGTGCTATAGGTCTATGGATTTACCCTTAATTTCTGAACTTGCTTCATAGTCCCAAAGCCACTGGCCTGGGATAAGGTATTAACATTGACGATACCATGTTTTATTAGAATGCTCCAAGGATGGCTGTGGCATTTCTTTGCCTCCAATTTTCAGCAGAAAGAAAGAATGAAGAAGTCTGAGCTGTAGGAAAAGTGGCTATACATTCCAGTTTGTCTGAGAGAGTCTGATTTATTTCTATTTGTCTGATATAGTTATCAGGAGCACCCATTTTATCTCAAAACTGACCTAGTTTTATGATAAAATATCAAAATACTATAAATATTATAAACATCAAAATATTATAAATAAAATGTCAAAATATTAGAGTAATATAATCTGTATACTGGATGTCTCAGTCATATTATTGACTCCCCTCAAAAATACCTCCTAGCTGAAACTGCTTATCCTAAAGCTTTTGCTTAGGAGAATCACACCAAAAATAAAATGGACCTTGTGCAAAGATAGCCATTCTTTGTATCAGCCAGAGTATCTGATCTATACAGAAGTCACTGGACAGTGATGCTGAAAAAAGGGCTCTCTCTGATCATTAAACATCTAAGCAATGAACTAAGCCAATGAATTTGGACAAGAGATTATAAAGGGAATTAGTAAGAAGAAAATAGAAGCAAGAAAAGACATATAAAGATACTTTACAGGTTTTGAGACAGTAGCATAAACTAAAGCCTGTCTCAGTTTCTGAATGACTTTCTGCTCCCAGTCCTCATGAATCCCTTCAGTAAAATCTCCTTTCCTTAGTATTATTTGAGTGAATTTGTATTTACTGGACCCAAAAGTTCTCGCCAGCACAGCAAACCACAATTAGATATCCTCCCTTCTCCCTGTCTTCCCATTGTCCTTAAACATCTCATGTTTCACCATTCTTTTTCCTTAGATGATTTATTTTCCAGGACAGTCCTCACTTTTAATGCAATTGAACACTTCTATGGGCCCAAGAGGACACCTCTGCCTCCAGTTGCAGACACGTCTTAGGCTTACCACAAGACCACTGTCATATTTAGCCAGAAGGATTACAGTGCTCGTATCTGATCTCACAAGTTTTCAGGCAACTTGGGACAATCTTTCATATACTACATTGTAAGTTCTAAAGTATGCAGACTATACATTTTCCCATGCCTTAACAAGTGAAACAATAAGAACTATAATTTTGAAAAATCTCCCAGCCATTCGGAAAAGAATAAACAACAGCATTTAATGAAATCAAGACCTGGGTTTGAATTCTAGCTCTCCCACTTGCCCCTGTGCATGACCTTTAGAAGTTTTGTGCGTACCTCTCCTTGTCTTATATCCCTCAACTGTAAAATGATCGTTACAATAGTCCCTGCCTCTGTGGGCTAAATGTGAGAATTAAATGAGATTACATGTAATGCTTATCAAATATGTGCACTATTCCTTTGTTTCCTGCAAAATGAAGACAACGTTTTCTTTTAAAACTCAGAACACAACACTTGAGGAATAATTTTAAATCTTTTCAGCAGGAACACTTAAAATTTTGGATTGAAATCAGTCTGAACTATATTTTTCATTTACCTGAATCCTTAAATACAGGATACAAGCTATAATATAAATTATTTTTGGTGGCTCATTTACCAGTATAAGTAGTTGCTATATTATACTAGCTTGAATTCAGTGATAACACAATGCCTAGTTTTCAGCCCTGTTGGCAGGAGATAAGAGTCTCTTTAAAGGATGCCAGGGAGAACCTCTGACTATCATACTTTGTTTTAAAATAATCATTAACATCAATGAGCCTGTCGTTTTCTCTCTTAAAGGATTAATATTTATGTTTTAGCAGCAATCATCCAAATTCCAGTCCTCATAATTACCATTTCTTCACTATCTCTAGGAGGCCAGAGATATTGCACAAGCCAGGGCATCTCCTTCTACCTGGTTACCATCCTTTTTCACCACAGGGAAAGAAATCACACTGCCAAAATCAGTAATCTATCTACCACCAGTGATGGGACTTTTGTTGTCTGCTGACCTGTAAGTGATCCAACTCTAGAATCCCATCCACAACGTCTGCTTCTCAGAAGCACTCCTAGCACAACATTTTTAGGTCACATTCCACAGAATCAGTGCCTGAGACGGGAATTTGGGTGCACACCATGCGCTGCTCTTCAACAAAACCTATAAGGTACTGGAAGAAGCAGGACAGAAAAGAAGAATGAACTAAGTAAAAATGTAGCCTCAGGTAAGTCTATTCTTGGCCTAAGCTAAGGGGTGAGCACAAATCTCTATCAGAGTTGCACTCCCTGGAGGCATGTGGTTGGCCTTCTGTTTTCACATATCTGACATTGGCTTGTTGCTCCCATGACGAGGGAATGGGTCTGGGGTGGTTAGCCTCCTAGATAAGAGGGCTGCCATCAACAGATATTCTCTAGAGAAAAGGGGGAGCTGTAGACATGTCTAAACTGGCCAGGAAAGGGGATTCTAACCAGGGTACACCCAGCATCTTCTGTCCTCAATATTCAGTTGAGTAAGCCCATATATGGGGAATGGAGAGCTTAAGTAACTTGCCCCAAACTTCTCTTCTTGGCTCACGTTTGAAATCAGGTTTCTCTCTCCAGAGTGCATGGTCAAAACAAGCCTGGTAACCTGACACAGGGAAACAAGGAGTCTTACATGGATGGAGGAGAAAACGAAAGAATGGCAAAAATGAGCACCAAATCAGGGAAACGGTGAGACTAGACTTTATTCTAAAAAGAGGGATGACATTGAGAGAAATCAAGGAAGTAAAGAGCTAAAATCATGCATAAAATAATTTTACGTCAGTCCTTCTTAAATTATACTGCAAAAGAAAGAGATAAGACTAAAATGTTTTGGAGCAAGGATGATAAACCTAAAGAAAACATGATGAAAGGAAGAAGATGCTAAAGGAAAGGCATTTGAAATAAGCCTGCAAGAAAATACATCCTGATTCCAACTACGGAAAAAAATAAATCTACGCATTTTAAAAAGAGAGATACAATGTAACTATTTTAAAAGTGGGTGAGGGAAGGGCATGGGCTTCCGAATATAGTACAAGAATTACATAATTTCTGGTTTTCTACATCAATAGAAACTAACTTCAAATTTGCAAATGTCTTTTAACTCTTTGGGAGCTGTTCTAAAAATTAATACAAGGTATTATAATATGCTTATGCTTACTTATAAAATTTATTAACACATTAACTGCCATGCAAGTTGTATTTAACTCATGCTAGCTTTGAGCCCACGGCCTTGTGAAGCAAAACCCTGAAGTTGGTTCACGAAAATCTTACTTGTTGGTGTTCTTATTGTTAAAATTAATATTGACAATTTAATTTTAAAAACATGGATTGCTTTGCACATAACTCATGCACAGAAAACAATAAAAAATAACACATTAGAAAGAATCATTTTGTTTTAATAAAACACCGTGGCCCAAGGGAATTTTTTTTTCTAGTGTGGCAGTCAATGTGTTAAATAGTGTCTATATAGTTATTTGGAACTCACTTTAGTATTTGCATTTTCTTTCTAGAGGGATCGTGCTGAAAAACATTTAATATTTTTAATTTCCAAACATGGATACTTCAAAAAGAAAAAAGTTTGAAGGCATTGCCTTTTGTCCCCAGATACTTGGTCATCAGCACTCTTTTTATAATCCCCTAGCATTCTTAATCAACCCTTCAAAAGCTTAAATTATTATTGAGCAATTTATTTAGGATTATGGCTTAATTCATGATTCTACAATGAGCATACTATCAACTTTTAGGAGTAAAATCACAAGTAACAGCATAATCTTCCAAACCAAATAGGGTTTGAGCAATTTAAAATGCTCAGGATTTGAAGGAATTAATAGATAAGAGGATAGATTCATTATGTGGTCAAGAGGTCATTTCATAAAAATATTTTAAATTAAAAAATTAAAAACCTTTTGGTTTTAAGACTCAGGATAAAATGGATTGGCAAGAATTAAAGAAAATGTTGAGAAAGCCTGCAAATTACTCACCTGATTGAAGGACTAATTAAAATTATCTTGAAGGGACTGGAAGTTTTTATCTTTGAATTTTACTGTCTGTGGATGAAATGTTCTTTTATTGTTTTTCAAAGGAAAATGTGCATAAAAACTTAAATTCTCTTTCTCTCTGAAAGAAATTTCAGATAAAATGTGGCATAAAGGACTGTTTTGCACCCCACTTATGTCCTTCTTAAGCTATCCCTGGACAATGCATCTAAGACAAACTGCTGTGAGGGTTGGACACGAATAACAGCTCACAACAGTGACATTTTGAGAATTCCCGTGGGCCTATTAGGGCAATCTTATATGGGAATACCTGAAGGGTGCACCTTCACCCTGGAAGCAGTAGAGTGATGTAGGAGTACCAAAAGTCCTATTTCTTTGACTCAAATTGTGATTCACTGATGCAGCAGATTTCCCCAGAGGATCAGGTTGTGGCTAGACTCGAGCTGAATTCACATCTTTGCCATACTGCCATTCCTCACTTCTATGCAGGTTTCACTTCAGAACAATCTGTCAATAATGCACCTACATAAGAATCCCAACATCAATCAATTGTTTTAAGGCATCAGGCTCTCAAAGTTTAGTGTGTACCTGAAGCAGGAAGGCTTGCTAAAACACAGGTTGCTGATTCAGTAGGTCTGGAGAGGAGCCTAAGAATCTGTATTTCTGACAAGTTCCCAGGTGATGGTGTGGAAACCATTTTGAAAATCATTTTTCTGTGATAATCAACCTAAGACAGTAAGTAAATATTTATAAATTATGGACAACTAACTGTGGATCTTAGAGTAGACTGAAAATAATCATAATTTATTGATATATTTTGATGTTTGAAATGTACAAAAGAATGTTGTAGATCAAAGTGTTTAAGCTACTCATGGAAGTCAGGAGAAAAGGAAATATGAGCTAAATTTATTACAAGATGGCACTCAATAAATACATAATGAGTTTATTTTCTGTGTTAGTTGCAGCCCAGTAGTACAAAAGGTATAGGAGAGAGACATTCCACCTCACCCCTACCTTGAGAGGGTATATAATTGTATATCTGGCCATTTCTCCTTCTATGCAAAGTCAACAACCAGATACGCTGCTCAGAGCTCTGCCCACTGGGAGAATTTCCTTCACCACTATCCTTAGAGATGTCCCAGAGAAAGGCTATCATAGTGCCCTAAAAGGCCCACTTTTGGGTGATGCTTACATATCTTTGCAGAACTACCTGTAAACCAGGCCCAAGTCTTCTTTTCCTCTGTACACTCATTGTAGGGAACACCCTGGGAGGCAATAGGTGCACACTAGGAAAGAAAAGGCTGTGTAGCAGGAGCGGGAATCATGGGTATTTGGGCCACTTTTTCATGTAAACTACTTGTGGCATCAGGACTTGCTCAAAAGTGATCACGTATATAAACTTCCATTTGATAATGAAGTGTTGCTGTGCATGCCCAACATTATGGCTTGGTGGGTCAGAAAACTTGATGATGGGCAGCTCAGGTTACGTGGTAACTTAGTGGCCTTAGTGTTCAATTTCTACTAAGGCCTAGTAGCAGACCAAAGGCTGTTTCTCAGAAGGAGGGTAGTTATCCAGAGAAGACAGAAGGGCTTTGCTCCAAAATCCTAAGGGCCTGTGATACAATTAACCTATACAGGACTGCCAAAGGCTCCAAACAGCATCCCTATCTTCCACTGACATTTCAAGCACCATTGAAGCTACCAGGTCATATGGACCAAGAAGCAGAGCAGTTTTCACAGAAGCCTGGGCCCATTGTGGAGCCGTTTCTGGTTCTGGGCCCTTACTGATGACAAACAGCTTTTCAGGTCACTCAGGAAATGTGCCTGAGTAACACATCAAAATGAGGAATATGTAGCCTCCAGAATCCAAAGAGGATTATTATATGTTGTGTATCTTTTTTTATTGTATCTTGACACGTCAAAAACCACTGGAAATCACTGTAAATTTTACTAATGCCGAAGGCCTCTGGATTTTTGTGCATGTATTTGGCAAAATATTTTCCCAGTCTCTGATACACAAATGTCTCACTAATAAGTTTAGAGAATTTGTTACTTCTTGCTCCCTGGGTCCAAATCAACATAATGTCATCAGTGTAATGGACCAGTGTGACAGCTTGTGGAAGGGAAAGGTGTCCAAGATTCCTGCGAACTAAATTATGACACAGGACTTGAAAGTCGCTGTACTCCTGAAGTAGGACCGTAGAGGTATACTGCTGGCCTTACCAGCTGAAAGCAAACTGGTTTTGGTGGTATTTATAACAGGTGTCAAAAACAAATTCCAAATCAATAGCTGCATGCCAGGTCCCAGGGGATATGCTAATTTACTTAAAAAAATGAAGTCACATCTGGTATAGCAGCTGCAACTGGACTCAATGTGTGGTTAAGCTTATGGTAATCTACTGTCATTCTTCAACATCTGTCTGTCTTCTGTAGACCAAGTAAGCAAGTTGAAAGAGATAATGTAGGAATTTTCACTCCTGCACTATTGCATCTTTCAAGTTTTCGATTGTTGCACTAATCTCTGCAATCCCTCCAGTAATGCAGTATTGCTTTTGTTTTACTACTTTTGTAAGTGGAGGCATTTGGTCTTTCCCATCGTAGTAGCCCTCACTCTACAGATCAGGGGGTTCTGCAGTTGCTGAGTGTATCTATATCAGCTATGCATTCACGAACTGGGGAGGGGGAACACAGAATGGGTTTGGAGAACCACTGAGCCCACTACAAGATGCACTTGAGTTTAAACGCCATTGATTATGTCACCTCTATAAGCCCCCACTCTGATTGGTAGACCAAAGTGACATTTGGGTCTCTTGGAATCAGTGTCAGTTCAGAGCCAGGGTCCAGTAGTCCCCAAAGGTCTGGATATTTCCTTTTCTACAATGCACATTTATTCTGGTAAAGGGCCATAGGTCCCTTTGGGTGAGTCTGAGGAAAAGATCAATGGTATAATTTTGTGGCAGTGTGCCAGGGTCCCTTTCATTCAAGCAGTTTTTGGTCTAATAACTGACCCGACTCTGGCAATTTACTGAGAGACTGAGACTCTCTGTTTTTGTGATTTGGTGTATACTTTTTTCACTAGACATGGAACTTTTCTTCTTATACAGATCAAGTTAGCATTTCCTAGGCTTCCTATGCATTTCACTTCCTATGCATTTCCTATGTATTACCTCATGATCAACTTGCTAATGCCCTCGGCCTGCATGAGTCAGACAAATCTGGTTGCTGTGGTGCTTGTTGTCCAGTACAGTAACCACACCCCCTTTGCCTTTGGTGGTTGAGTGCTACCACTTGGCCTTGCTACCACAGGACCCAATTACTCTCAATGCATTTAGATTTTCTAGTTTAGTGGCTGCAATCATTGTAAAGTCTGACCTACACAGAACAACAATAGCAGAGCCCTTCAAAGATGCCTGGTTTTCCCTCACAATATTTTCCCCACAGTTGTGGTGAAAGGTATGTCTTCTGGACCCTTGTCGGGGGCCTTAAATGACAAAAACTACTCAAATATTCCAATAACCTTGAATCTTTTTTTCTACATTACATCAAGGTAGGTTCAGCATTCCCACTTAACTCACTATGGACCACCTTTTGTGCATGTTTCAGCCAACCAGGCAAACAAACTGTTAGAACACCATTTAATTCTGCAAGCTGCAACATTTAATGCAGAATATTTGCTTAGTGAGCCCCTACCAACAAATTTATTCTGATCTACATTATATGTCTTCCACCAATAACTCAAACCCTTAATATCCATCCCCACATACATCCCCCCAATTTCTGCTTATATAAATTAGAAAATTCAAGCAGTTCTTTTGAAGTGTAGTATGCCTTCTCATAGGTCACATTTTGTGCCTCACTTTTAGGGTCCTGCTGGGACTTGAGCTAGTCACAGGTCTAAGAAGCTAAAAGGGTTTATAGCTAGTGATGGGTCCTGAGGAGAACCAGCATTGTTTTACACAGCAACTTCCTCAGGGGAGGCCATTACAATTTCCTTAGGAAATGCAGTGGTTAATCATCTTAGATCAGGATGAAGAAGAAACTGCTATCACTAGGGGTGGGGAGGCTGCTTCACTTCACTAGGGGTGGGGATGCTTCTTGCACTGACAAGACTGATTGGAATTTATGGGCTTAGTGTTCCCTGCTTCATGAGGCTCTTTCCATACATCCCCATTTCCACTTAGAGTATCCTATTCTTTCCTATTCAATGTCTCACATCAATACTAGATACTCTGCAATGCAACTTTTGTTGTAATTCAGCCAGTTATAGGATGAGATTCCTCATTTGATTTTCAGCAATCTCAGTCCCACAGCTAGAGAAGATAGGGGTCTTGTTCAGAGCACACAGAGAAGGTTTCAGATTATTCATACAGCATTGGAGCTGGAAATTCAAATCATTGAGCTCATCTTTTTTATTTTACCACTTTTTCTAAGAACATTAAGAAAACCCAGACAATCTCATTATATTTGTTAGTTTTCCAAAAATGTTTGAAAGCATCATATACATAGTAACTCATCTCCTTGCATCTTATAAATGGTTTATGAGGAGTATCCAATAGAAATATCTGGTGTATATTTGTTGCCACATTATGCCATAGACTGTCAGTACTAACTTTACTAGTGGAAATTGAGTCATTAGCATCTTTAAATTTAATTAGATGAAGGAGTCAATTCCAGAAACCCCAGAACCAATACAGAAAACTGAGACTTAACATTATCTTTCTCTAGAACCAGTTATAGTATGAAAATCTGTATTATTCAGAGTTTTCCAAAGAAATAGAAATAGAAATATTTTGAGAGAGAGAAAGAAAGAGAGAGAGAGAGAGAGAGAGAGAGAGAGAGAGAGAGAGAGACGTTTCATAAGGAATCGGCTTATAATTACAGAGGCTGATGAGTCCCAAGATTGATGAGCTAGAGACCCAAGAGAGCCAATGGTATATTTCTAGTTCAAGCAAGTCTGAAGGCAGGAGAAGACCAATGTCAGGTAGGGAGAGAAAATTCTTTCTTACTCAGCCTTTTGATTCTATTCAGGCCTTCAGTGAATTGAATGAGGCCCACACGCATTGGGAAAGATCATCTGATTTACTCAGTCTACCTATTTTAATGTTAATCTCATCTAGAAACATTCCCACAGGCCCCTATGAAAATAATGCTTAACCAAATATCAGGGTATCCTGTGGCCCAGTCAAGTAGACAGATAAAATTCACCACCACAAATGCTACATTTGAAAAAAAGAAAAGGAACTCATTTAATGCTGCATATGTTTAAAGATAAGATGTAAAGATGCAGTGAAAAAAATCCACAAAAATATTTGAGAAAAAAGAGACACACATGACAAGTTTCTTCAGGAGTTTGGTGAAACAGGGATTCAGAGACAAGAGTGAATAATGTGGTATTCGTACTTGCCACTTAAGATAGGGAAGCATGTTTAGCCCCATCTTGGTTATTTATTAGTAAATTTTGTAGGATTGAAAACTTTTTTCTCTTCTTAGTAGCAATTTGGATAGGTTCAGGCCAACAGAATTATATGAAAACGACCTACTAAGGAATGACAAATGGTATTTAATGGCTTGACTGTCCTTACTTTTCATCCTTTCTGTAATGATTGAAAATTCTGCAATAAATTTTAATGGATATTTTGCCCCCTCACAAAGCTAATCATTCCTCCATACCCCTATCTTCTACTTATTTCCCCTGAATTTCAGTTTACTTATAATAAGATTAGTGTAAACATATTTTCTCTTTTTGCAATAAAACTACAGCTTCTTTTTCTTTCCTCATCCAACATCAGCTAATGAGTTTAGGGCAAAAAAGGAGAGTACTATCCATGCTTTTTAAAAAAGATGTACATTAAAAAAAAAATAAGCCATGTTTACTTATAAGATCACCTTAGGATTGAAAAAGTGTCAAGATAACTTTGTTCTCTTTAGCTCTTTCCTAGAAAATATGTTATATTTTGTGAGATTTTGCAGGTCCTTGTGTGGTGCTTTCCTGGCCTGGTAATTTGCATTAATGGATAGTCAAGAAACCAATTTATACAGTTCACTGATGTAAGTTATAACAAAGTCTGGAGACATATGAGGACACATTTTCAGTAGGCTTTTGAAAATGTGCTGACACATTTTAGGAATGCATCTGTTTTTGCTTGCAAAAACTCACATTTATGTGTGCAACATGAGAAATTGAATGCACAAACAGGTGGTTTTAAATGGTTTTAAATACTCAAGCAGAATTTAAATGGAAACACTCACAACCTTATTGGAGCCTATTGAAAATTCTCTTGACTCTCACAGTTAAACCAGGGCCAAATGTCTCAGTATTCCTGATGTTTATGACCTTATTCTTTCATTTGAAATAGCACTAGATAAAAAGATTTATAGTTATCTTTCTGACTTTACTAATGATCTACTGTGTGAAATTGAATAAGTGTAAATTTTCTTTACACTTCACTGTGCCATATATTAACTAAAAATAAACTGTATCAATCTCAGATAGTAAATACATGTAAAATTTTCAAACCCAATATCCAGTCTCTTTTAAAGATATGTATAAAATGATAAATAATCAATGGAAATTCAAAAAGCTAATAATGGCTCTGTATCAAGGCCTGGTCACTCTATTATAATAAAAGAGATTTTCAAATACATATGTTGAGAATTATCAATGAAGTGATAGAGGTATTAAGAGGACACTAAGAGTTACAAATAACAATATCATTTTTGGGAATGGAGGGTGTGATGTATAAGGGATAGTCAAAATAGTTATCATTAGATGACTGAGTTTGAACTATATACTGAAAGTTTGTATGTGTAAGGATCAGATGAGAAGGAATGACATTCATGAAAAGGGAAAATTGTAAACAAAGGTAGCATTTGAAATGGAGAGGAAGGAATACATATAAAAATTTGTTAAGATGACAGAAGTCACAATACTCAATGAGAGATAGAATAGAGCCAATTATATCTCCAGGTTTTTGAATTGACTTATAGTGTGAGTAGTCATGACAGAGTTAAGGAATACAGAAGATTCAGTAGCTTTGTAGTAGAGGTCATGGTGATTTCTGCTTTAGATAAAGACAAATTGTAATTATCTATGGGTTCTTTCAATGAATATTCCCAGTAGGCAATTAAACCCATTGGTTTAGAGCTTAGACAACTAATACCTTCTACCCAAACAAGAACATACATTAGAATCACTTATACTTCTTTTTCTAGTTACAGAGACCATAGCCCAAATCAAAATTACTGACCTGGGAAAGAGATACAAGATTGTATTTGGAAAAGTTTTCCATGTATTTTGATATGCACTTTAGATTTAGATTTCCTGATATAGCTGGTGGTTGAAATCAGTTGAGTGGAGGATACTGCCAATGGGAAGACCAGGGATTGAATCTGGGAGCTATCAGATTAAGATATGGCCAAATAATGGGATTAGTAAAGATGATGAAGAAATAATTAGA
Organism: Indri indri; assembly: GCA_004363605.1. Taxonomy (NCBI): domain Eukaryota; kingdom Metazoa; phylum Chordata; class Mammalia; order Primates; family Indriidae; genus Indri; species Indri indri. The sequence goes on from RJWJ010000936.1 coordinate 54,159, forward strand.
GGTAAGAAGATAATTAGAATAGAACAACTGACTCACATACATTGATTTCTAGAAATGCCCAATATTTTCAAATAACACAGAGGTCAAATTAAAGAATTAAAAGGAGTATATTGAATTGGGTAATTAGAATATGACTAGGAATTTTGCCAGTTTTGATTCTACGAAGTAATCATTCAAAGAACAAGTCAGCTATTCTTTAGAGGTCCCTATTTTGGGCAGAAATGACAATGTGGAAGTAATGCATGGGTTGTTTGTGTGGTGTGTGTCTCTGCGTGTACAAACAAGGAGCAGGGAGACAAGGATCAGGGAAAGATTTTTTACTATGAAAGAGTCTTTAGCATGTTTCTAGTCTTGGAAAAGCAATCAGTAGAAAGAAATAAATTGAAAATGAAGAAAGGAGAGGGGAACCAACTGATGCAGTAAGATTTAACAGAAGAAATGGTAAAGAAGTTCTACCATGGAATTAAGCCTGTGGAAATATTTGCTAAGACTACCATTGACCCTTGAAAAATGCAGGGGTTGGGGCACTGGACCCCTGTGCAGTCAAAAATCCACATATAACTTTTGACTTCCCAAAAACCTAACTTCTAATAGCCTTCTGTTAACTGGAAGCCTTACCAAGCATAAACAGTCAATTAGCATTTATTTTGTATATTATATATTGTATGTATTCCTACAATAAAATAAGCTAGAGAAAAGAAAATGTTTTTAAGAAAATCCTAAGAAAGAGAAAATATATTTACTACTTATTAAATGAAAGTGGATCATCGTTCTTCATCCTCACCTTCTTCACTTTGAGTAGCCTGAGAAGGAGAAGGAAGAGGAAAGGTTTTTCTTGTTTTCTTGGGGATGGCAGGGATAGGAAGGAGGTGGAGAGGATAGAATGGGAGGCAGCAGAGGTAGGCACACTCAGTGTAACTTTATGGAAATGGTTGAATTTTTTGCTTTGCCACTTCTCTAAAAACGGTACCAATCCTTCTTCCACCTTTTGCTTTGGTTTCAGTACCCATATCATACAATAATTCATGTCCTAAAAGAAGTCAAATGCGGTTTGAATAATCAGAATACTTCTGCCAGATTATCCGATGTCAATTTGTTTTCTGGCACTGCTTCTGCTACTTCCTCTTCCTCACTGTCTTGTGCTGGTTCAGAAGCATTCATTTCCATCAAGTTGTCTTCTATTAATTGCTTAGTGTGGTGTGTATTATCTCTTGAATTTCTCTGAGATCCACATCTTGAAATCCTTCACCCCCACCCTTTTTCCAATATCCACAATCTCTTTCATGATTTCCTTGATTGGCTCTGCCATAAATCCTGTGAAGTCATGCACAAGAGCTGGACATAGTTTTCTCTAGCAAGAATTTATTATTTCGAGCTTGTTGGCTTTCATGGCAAATAGATCACTTGGATTCCTTAGGGGTTGAACTCATGGGGTTGAGTTCAATTCAACTCATGGGGCTGAGGGGCATTGCTCAATATCAAAAGAACTTTAAAAGGTAATTCCTTACTAGCAAGGTACTCCCTGACTTCAGGGACAAAGCACTGATAGAACCAGTTCAGAAAAAGTGTTCTAGTGGTTCTGGTATGCATGTCATAAAACCAAAAACTGGTAGCTGGTGTTGATATTTTCCCTTCAAGGTTTGGCTGTCAGCAGCTTTATAGAAAAGGGCAATCCTGATCATAAATCCAACTGCATTCTCACAAAAGAGTAGAGTTAGCCTATCCCTTCCTGCCTTAGATCCTGGTGCTTGCTTCTCTTCTTTACTAATAAACATCCTTTGTGGCTATTTTTTTTTCCCAGAAGAGGGTACTTTTGTCTGCATAAAAAACCTGTTCAGGCAGATATCCTTTCTTCTCAATGATTTTCTTAATGGTGCCTGAGAACTCCTCTGCTGTCTCTTGGTAAGCAGAAGCTACTTGTCCTATTATCTCAATATTTTTTAAGCTAAACTTCTTTCTTAAATTATCAAACCATTCTTTGCTGGCGTTAAATTCTCCAGCTTTAGATCATTCACCTCCATTTTGCTTTAAGTTGTCATATAATGACTTTATTTAAAAAAAAAAACATATTAGAATCTATGCCTTTCCTTTAGCAATCCTGCACCCACATAAAAGCTGCATTTGCAATACTAGACAAAAAGATATTTTGCAAAAAATTGCAAAGTTTCAAAACCTGATAGTGTAGCGGCAACAATGGCTTCCCAAGTTTTCTTTTCCTTTTTTTTTTTTTTTTAAACAATGATCCTTACAGTAAGGTTTTAATTTTCTTGAAATGTCAGCCATCTTCAGCTGCAGGCCTCAATCTATGTTGCATACCAATCAATTCAATTTTTTTTCTTGTAATGTTATGGCTTCTCTCTGCTTCTTGATGGCACTTCTAGCATAACTTCATATGAGATCCATGGAGTTATTCAAGGTTTATGGTATTGCACTAAACACGATGAAAAATACATGAGAACAAAGATAGATCACTTTTTACTTCAATACTCAGTTTACTAGAGAGACAAAGTGCTCATGCAGATATGATTAACATCACATGGTATTTTAAGCAGATTTTTGCAACACTGGAGTTTACTGCAATAGTAACGAAAGGTGGCCACAAAATTTTTATAGTAGTACAATATTACTACAGTGCATTTTATACAGTTATGATTTAATACAGTTAGGGTGTGAGCTACTGTATGCTGGTTTTGAGAAAGATTTCTCTAAAGATTAGGATAGAAAGAAGAAAGAGTTTATTTTACTTTTTGCAGATGAAAAAGGGCCAACATGGTGAAAGAGATGGAGGTAGTGTTGGCAGAGAGAATCAGGTATTCAGGCTTTTTATTTACAGGTGAAGAAGATTTATGGCTGTAGCCAAATTAACAGGGCACCGCTGTGTCTGCTCTGCTCCTTTTTTTTAGTGGCAGGCTGATAACAGAAACGGGGGCAGGATATCTAAGTCCAACCGTTGGCTTTCCTGCCTTTTCTTGGAGGCAGGCTTTATCGCTGGAGATGTGACTCTGTCCTCCAGATATGGCTGAGGCCTGAAGCCTGCACCCCTGCTGTTCACCCAGGCACTCTGTAAAAAGCAGATTCTCAGAAGCAATTTTAAAAGAGATAGATTTATATCTCTTTCCTGTCTATTCAGTTCTTTTCAGAAGCTGTGCAAAACAGGACTCCCACGGGGTGCCTGTTAGCGAGAGAACTCGTAGGATTGATCATTAGCTGTTATTGGGGAAATTGTGGGGTTAGATATTTTCCTGTTGTATTTTACAAGGCTGCTGTTTCGAATACTGCATATTTACATTTGCTTGTATTTCTCCAACTGCAAGAAGGGCTGTGTGCGGTCTGTAAGTGTTTGTGCATGTAAGTTTTGATAAATTTTAATTTTATACATTAGAATTGTATATATTTTATGGTACTAAATGATAAAATATACTAGTATTTACATATATTTCATGCATTAATGACATATCTTTTGTTTAATGTTTTCCATATTTCTATGCCATGTGTTTATCTGTGAATTTTTCAAATTCCGAATCTCCAAAAAATTTGCCAATATGTTTATTTTTAAAATTTACATACAAGTGGCCTTGTATAGTCCAACTCTTTGTTATTCAACAGTCAACTATATTTGTGTCGGCTCCATAGAAGTCAGTATATCCCAAAACCTGTTAGATGGCATCCCTGCCTTCTATGCAATTGTAGCGTAGAGTAGCTAACACTGATTCTGAATGAAATAAAATAATAAAATAAAATAAATTGAAAGAAATAAAATAAAAAGTACATCAGACATGAGGCCTAAGTGAAATGGTAAAGTTATACCTTGACTAAATCGTAAATGTGGTTTGTTGAGAAATGGCCTGGGTCTCTAGAAGTTGGATGCAAATACAAACTGTAGTGACTATAAACTTATAGATTTCTATCACTTTCGATATATCTTCATTTTTTTCCAAATCAAATACTAGTGGGTATATATAGTTCTTGAGAAAGAGTTCTATTTCTCATGGCACCTGCCATTTGGTATGCTTGATTAACATAATATCATTTGGATACATTCATATATTCATGGCACAGCGGACTGAACAGACAATGAGAAGTATTTGAATTGCCTTTCATTGAAACCTCCTATTAGTGTGAATGTCAGAGTGAATGAATCTTTACAAACCATATTAACAGGGAGACCAAGAAGAAGTAAAGTGAATCAAGTGGCATATACCCTAGCCTGATATAAAAGCAGTAATATTTGTTTCTGAATCAGTTTTTTATGCTAATTTATTCCAAAAGGGGGAAAATCACAAATCCTCAGTGTTATTTCCAAGAAGGCTTAGTCACAGAAGAAAACACAAGAATGTATCTAATTTCAAAATTTGTGGTTATTTTACATTTCATGTACATATGTCTTGCTTCTCCAACTAGCTTTTAAAATCTGTGTGGCAGGGAATATGTTCTTGAAAGTAGGTGTCGGAGATCTCTTGGAAGGCCCTTAGTCATCTTGGTATCTGTTTACTAATTACAGTGACCTTACAAAGTAAGACCTCCTTGCTACATGGAGGGAGTGAATGAATAAATGGAGTAATTAATTTAAAAGTACATTGACATAGCTGTTATTTTAAACACTATTATTTCTTTCCTGATATACTCTCATTTTTACCTTTGATGTTTCAGTACAACAAACAATTACAGCAACCTGAGCAGTGCTGCATGTCTGGAGACTTTCACTTTTCTATGCAGGTAAAAGAGTATACATATAAAATAGATAAATAAAAATACTGTTGTGATATTTGGATCTTCTCAACCAAGCAGAATGACAACTAAGAAACAATGGTATATGAACACATTGTGAAAACTACTCACATTTTTGCTTTCAGCTCTTAGTTTGAGTTTTTGTAAAAGTTTTTATATTATACAGAAACCTGGGAATTGTCTTCTCTTTAGTAATGTGTCTGGGAAACATCACAGCTGTTCATTAACATATGAATCTAGTAGCGTTTCAAAATTCCCCAATCATTGTTATCTCTGAGTGTATTCTTTGTTGTGAAGGGAAGTGAGTTGTTATTTTATTTATCTGAAGATTGTACTGTGATAAGCAAAGTGTCAGGAATAATCATCCCAAACGCTATCTACCACAATAGCACCCAATTATGCTCTGCTGTGCCTTTCATCCAGGAAAGAAGCGAAGGAGTTTTTAAATTACTTATCATGACTTGATGAGTTGAACATTTTAATGAAAGAGTCGCTTAAATTCTAAGTAAGATCATTAAAGATACTAATAAGATAGATTTCTGACCTGTCATATGTCTGAGCTCATAGATTCCAAGAAAATTCCTAAAAGGTACCTAAATTTACTGTAGCTTTTAAAGTCTAAAGAGTTCAGGCTAATCTGGGATGACTAAGAAGCAGAATATAAATAATTATGAATATCAAACAGCTAACATTTCTCTGTCAGGATTTTTACATCTTGGAGGTTAAGAAATGAGCCTCCTTAAGGGAAACATAAATAACTCCCGGGAGAAGTATGTCTCCGCTTGTCTTTTCCCCTTCTCACCTCTAGCACAGACAGATTCATGCATACGTGCAGGGATGGTTATAGGAATATGTTCTGAGAAACACGACAAAACTAACCTGTCCTATTATCTAAAAATGGGCTTATTGATAATACTGCCAAACAAAATAACATTTTAATATTCTTTTGTTTTCTTAAATGGGAAAGTTACGTTATGCCAAGGCAAGTAGAGTCTCTTTAAAAAGCAAGTTTAACATACAGTTAAAGGAAAGTGAGAGAATGGAGTAAAGTATCTATTTTAACCCAAGATTTTATTTCCAAGAGATATCACTAGAGGGAAAAGGAAAATGATGAAAGGAATTTATTTCCCATTAAATACATTTATACATTCAGTATGTTCTTCCTCTGGCAATCTGAAATATATAGCTCTATTTTAGCTTTTAGTTTATAATTCATTAACCTCATACTCACATAAAGTCTGTGAATAGTCTGGTCTGAACTCATCACACCCCTCAACGCCTACTATAGGTCATTATTTCCTATAGAATGAAGAGCAATTCGGTTCGATACATTTTTTTTTTTTTTACTTGCATTTCTAGCAGGTCCGTCATTCTACATTTTTACCTAGATATGATTACTCTCCACAGCTGGTGTGTTGGCCTGCTTATAACTTTTCTTAAGAGTCAAATGACACATTTTCAGAAATTTTGTGATGTAATTATTAAACATTTTAGCTTGACATGGACCATGGTAAGGGTATTAATATCATGGAAATTGATGAATGCTACAAATGGTGTTTTTTTTTTTTTTCTTTCTTCAAAGAGGAATTTAACAGCACTTCAAACACTCCTAGAAGTATTCTGACTGTGTTCTCCACGGCATGTTCTTTTGTCTCCGGATGCCTCCGCTCCATCTTTGCCTGTCGAATCCCATCTATGGTGTTCATCTTTTTTAAGATTCCACTTAAAGTGTCCTATTTCTAGCTCATAATTCCTTCTTTTGATACTCTGTTTCCTTCTTGTGTGCTGAACCATATCTGAGATACATGCGGCCCAAGTTCCATATAATTTGTCTCTCCTTCTTAATATGTGGATTTTAACATTTAGGTCATGAAGAGTTACTAGTGTTCTACAATTGTTCAAAATTCAGCAATGTAAGTATTCAGATTGATCAACTGCACTTCCACTACTCTTCTGTTGTTATTTACCAATACTTAAAAGAGTAGGCTAAAGCAAAATGTTGAAATTCTAATTGACTAAGGACAGATGTTTTCTAAGTGTGAAACAACTACCCTTCCAAATTCATCATATAAAGCTCACTGTGTTGGTGTGGTGTGAGGAATTTACTCAGGTAAATAATTGGTAGTTTCAGTACTACCAGGAAGATGCTTCTGCCCCGTAGCACTAAGTCATTTTGTTTATATAGTTGCCTCTTGTTTGCGTTTATCAAATATCTACTTAATGGCAGCAGGTAAGTCATTAGTTGATCCAAGCTTAGATCCTTTTCTCTTAAAGTTTTAATGTTACGTATTTTCTATTATGCAAATTTCATTAACAACCACACACAGATGTGTTTCTTATGCTCTGCATGTTTTGGATGTCTAAATTTAATCAATATAATGTTAATTGACATTTATTTTTTCAATGAATAAATATTAATCACGTGGCCGATACCAGGAGCTGGGGACACATAGGGGTATAACAAAGTCCCTATGTTCATGCAGATTCCCTTCCAATGGGTGAGAAAGACAATTGTCGAATGAAGACTAAAAACGTATACAGTGATATGTGCTATGTAGAAGCATAAAGCAGTATAAGAGGATTAAGGGCACTCAGTAATATAATATAGCACAATTTCACACTACAAGTAATCCTCATAATAACCTATTCTAAAATATCCTATTTAACATGCAGTTTTAATCTGTTAACACCTCTTTGCAAAAGCCTCCTATAAATATATGAATGTGTTGTGCTAGCCCATATAGCTGCCAGTAATCAATATTGCCAAAATTCTTTATGTGTATTCTAACATTTAATCCTTCTGACATTCAATATTTAGGTGTTATTACCCTTGTTTTGCAGATGTGGAAAGTGAAGCACTAATTTTCTTTTTTTCAATGTTTAGTAGGTTATCTATGATCAAAGAGATTAGTAAGTATTGAATTACCATTCGAAATTATTTTATTTTTGTGCACTGTTATGTTCTACATCTAACTAATGGATCTTATCCAATTAAAACACAGTCAGTTAAAAAAAAAACTACTATAACTATGGTGATCAATTAAAAATGTGAGTTATTTGGCAGGGTCATATCTTGTTATATTTACTGATGTGGATATTCCTACATCCATATTTCTCTATATGACATTCCTGTATTCCAGCAGCTAAACCATAAGTTATCTGTCTTCTCAAGGATATGTCATAGCTAAATGAAGAGCTAAATAAATTCAGTCCTTGGCCTTTCTCAAAGTCTGAGGTGTGGACATAGTATTAAAATTGTTTTAAAGTCTACTTGGTCAGTCAAGTCTACTCACATTAGAAGACATATTTTTCCTTAACCAAAGGGAAAAAGAGTGAAGTTATAAGAGGAAAAAAATATGTTCTGTTTGCTGAGGCCCCTGGCTAAGTAATACCATAAAATTTTAAAATTCTACTTAATAGTAGAGGGGACCAGTGTCCCATTTTTAGTTAAAACCTGGGGACACAACAGAAACCGAGCTTCCTCTTGTCATGGAATGGCGGGGGCCCAAAAAGCTCAGAATTTTATCCACTGCCCTGATGCCCTGTGTGCAGGAGCATTGTCTACAAAAGTGGTAAATTGCCCCAAGCAGCCTGAAGGAATTCCAGGTAATCTTCAGTGTGGTTCAAAGGAGTTGAAAGAGAGCTGGATCTGGAAAGTCCTTGCATTCAGAAACAAGGAACAACATACCAGAAACTGAAGACTAAATGGGACAAGAATGTTTTATGAATGCCAGTATATATACAGATGATAAAATTTAGGGAAGAAGCATTCTACATCAATGTTTAGGGTAGGCAAAGACTATCTCGATGTAGATGCAGCTCTATGAAAGCAGGTGGGAATGTTTGACACGGGAGTATTCTGAATTAACACAGTCAATTTTTAGACACCTAATGGAATAAAGACATAAAATAGAACACTGAGTTGAGTTTTTGAAAAATAGCATTACATTTCTTGCCAATTTAGCTCAGCAGGGAAAGTTTGTAGCCACTATATAGGGAAAGTCACCTTTGAATGGAATTATGCTAAGGTATTTAAAAGGTAGAAACTGTTCTCTCTCTCTCTTCTTCCATTAAAAGATAAGGGGGCTTATGACAATATTCTATAGCATAAAATAAAACATTGTATTACTGATAGATGAAATAGGCAAATTAGAAAAGAAAAAGGAGTAGAATTTCCTGTTTTTGAACTATAATAAATGAAAGTAGAAATCTACTTTTCTACAAATTTGGGGACAGGGAGAGTGATATTCTGTATCCAAATCAAATGTTGAACTTCAATTAGCTTAGATTAATGTAGGATTTGACACAGAGGAGGATGAAAAGTGGACAACACAAAGAATGTTTCAGAAAAAAAAAAATAGATTGCTGACCACAACCTGGATAGAAATACTATCAGTGGCCAGCAAAGTGTCACATAGACACACCAAACTATGCATACATTTTACAGAATTCCTAAATGCAGCGAAGTCTATTCATTAACTTCCTCTTCCCTCAGATTTGCATGTTAAGAGAAAATGGGACATTTTGACCTGCCAATCGCTAAAAAGAAAAAATGAGGAAAAAACATTATTTGAGGTTTAAAATATTTTAATCACTTTTGGTGACATATACTTCCTGCTTTACTGATTAATTGGGAATCTTTAAATCATAAAGCAGTGCTATGTGTATTCATAATTATGGGATGCTTTTCTTTCCTTTTACCTGGTATAAACCATTTCTTTTAATCAATGGCATTACACAGAATTATGTCCTAGAAAACAAAATGTTTTATTTAAATAAGATAACTTGGCCATTTTCCCTCAAGTTTAATGCTCTAGAAAAATATGATTATGGTAAGCATACATTTTAGAAACCTCTTCTGTGTGTTAAATAGTATAACTTGATTTGAAACAATTTTGTCATGCATGGCCCATTTTACATGAAGAGAAAGAATGTCTCTGTCTTTTAGTCTTCAATTTGCAGTGTCTCTTTTGCAGTGGCGATCCCTTGCAAAATGTAAGTCTCAAGCTACACTGCAGAATCTATTTTTATAGAAGGAAATATCCTTGTGTATGATCCTCAGATGAAAAGCTGTCATCCATCTTCTGAATAGGCTTTATCCCTCCTTCAATGGCTAGTTTTTGAAACTGCTGATGACTAGAAGCAATTCTTTATAACTCCCTAAATAAAGACATCAGTCTATCAGCAAAAAACAGTACATGAGCTGGAAGGGGCAGCTGTCTTTGAGAGCGGGTGGAGAGGAAGAGCGCTCACTCACCAGCTTAGTTAAAAGCTGTTAAATGTTATTACTGAGTGTGTGTCAATGTGATGTGTCCTTACAATTTAAAATGCTGCTTCAAGCAAAAGGGTTTTTTCTTTTTTTAAAAATTTATGCTATATCAACCTAAAGTGTGTAAATTCTTCTGTGCAAAAGAGTCTTACCCTACCATCAAAGGTAATTAAAGTCGGAAAGGAAACTTCAAAGCCAAAATGAGAACTGAATCCTAAAATGATCAGTTCATTTGAGGATGAAAGAAACAGCATTATTCAGATTGTCTTAGAGAAAAGTAAAGGTGAAGCAAAAAATCTGTAAGGCCCTCACTCACCTTGACCTTGTCTCTTTATTTTACTCTTGATGTGAAATAATATACATGATGGGCAGAATTCACTGAAAAGGTACAGTGTGATAAGCTAATCAAAAGCAAATAGTGAGAATTTATCCTTCACGTAGCTTGTATATTTGTTTTGCAGACCCCGCACCCCCTTGGAAAGGCTTTGTGATTTTCTCCTTCTCGCCCGTGTTTTGAAACATTATAAAATTATATCTTGGTGTGGGATTTTTTAAAATATCTGTTTTGCTGGGAATTTGCTCAGCTTCTTTAAAATGCAAAATCATTTTCTTCTGTTCTGGAAGTTGTTCTGGAATTATTTCACTGAAGTTTTCCTCTTCTCTGTTTTCTTTTTTCTGTCTCTTGAATCCCTTGAAGGGATCCTCTAATTATTTTCTGTGTGTTTTTTCCTGCATTTCTTTGTCTCCTCTGTCTCTGTCTCTCTCTCTCTGTCACACACACATACACACACACATCACCTCTTTCTAACTTTGGTTTTGAAATATCAGTATAATGTATGATAGCATGGGTCCTTTCTCATTCCCCCCCCGGCCCCGCCAAATCTTGTTCTAGGCCATATATTCTGGAAAACTCAAGTCTTTTCATCAGATATTTTTTCTTTTATCATTCTCTAATAATACATTTATTTCTAGAACTCACATTAATTGAATATTGGAAATCACAATTTGATGCTCTAAATTCATTGACTTTTACTTCTCTTTTCCTATGGCATTCTCTTTTTGTTCTATTTTCTTAAAAAATTATCTTGTTTTTTTAAAATTTTCTATTGAATTTTCATTTTTTGCTATTGTATTTTTAACTCCCAGGAGAGCTTTCTGCTGCTCACTGACTACTTACCTCTTTTCTATAATAACAGTTGCTTTGTTTGAGGACATAACATCTTATTTCTCTTTGAATTATATGTATGTATATAAATTCTGTTCTCTTTATTGTTTCATTTCCCATAAGTTGATTTCATTTTTTGGCATTTGTTTGATTTGGCTTTGTTATAGTATTCTGTATATTTTATGCTGGAGAATGCAGTCTCTATTCTGTTAATATTTGAGAATGGGGCACCAAAATTAATTGTAAGCCCTGTGTATATGTACAATTACTGGAGAACTTTGGAATGGCGATTGTGAATGTGTTATAGTTGGTTGAGGGGTGATCTTGCCATTGTGTAGGGAGGATTGTCAAATGTGAGTATTGATAATGTACTTTTTCTTGGTCCATTTGTTTTCTCCAGAGACAAGCATTCAATTTTCCTGCCCAGTGATATAAAACTGTATGCAAGTGCTCTATAATCAGAGTAGATAAAATGATCCAGAGGAAGAGGGTGGGTCTCATCCCTCAATTTGCATTGTAGCTATTATTTATGTGTGTGTGTATGTATTATATATATGAAAAAATATTAAACAGAAAGATGTGGATTTAAAAAACCTGCATCTATACCAGTATAGTCATTTTCTAAATTAATGTTTTTTCTTTATAGAATGTGACCAGACCTCTCTAGTCAATTGGAGAGGAAGTATAACCATTTAAAGTGATTGCTAGCTACCTAGAAGTGTTTCCAACACATGACTGTACACTAGAATCAATTGGTGGGTGTTCAGTTACTATATTTGACTAGTCCACAAACTATGTCCACTAAGTCAGAATTTCAGGTTATGAGGCCCTGGGATCAGATTTATTATTATAATTTTTATTTCACCTTGCCATTGTGATATAGCAACAGGCCTTATAAAAATAAAAATAATTTGCAAGAAATAAATTATCAATAAGTAATAAAATGATAAATAAGGAATATTTTCTTTTCCCAAACTTTAGTCCTTTAAATGGAGATTCTTCTAAGAAGTATTTACTTCTGCCCCAAATCACCAGGGTGTATAAAAGTTCATCTGTTTCCTGATGAAATCTGAGAAGTATCATAGTGCAGTGTTTTGAGGCTCAATTTATCAGCCCCTTCATTGTCAATATGGTAGACATACCATAGACTGTGAAAAAGAGAGGATTTACTACCTAGGTTACTGACCCAATGACCAGGCAAGCCAAATGTATTTTTCAGAGACTATCAGGAGACCTGTCATGTATATTTTAGGCTAAGAATTCAATGACTAAATAACATCAATAGACAAATAGATTCCAAACTTGCCTTATCCTAAATATCACCTAGTACATTTGTTAATTAAGATTTCTGAGCCTGGGTAAAAGATCACTAGACCTTGTAATTTAGACTCTATAAGGAATATTCATAAAAATCTGTATTTTTAGCAAATGTTCCATGGTTTTTACAGGCAAGTTTGGGCAATGTTGAGCTAAATTTTCACCTTCTAGAGGTCAGGGACATGGACTATTTTCTCATTTCTGGATTTACTGTCCACGTTGTCTGACACTGAAAGACTCAATGCATAATTGTGCGTGGATAAATTTTTTTAATTTTTTGTAGTGTAAATCTCAGACTTTCAAAAGGAAATGTGAGAAAAGCCAAGCAAGGCATGACAAAGCAATTTATGAATGTCCAAAGTATGAAGAACAAACAAAGCATAGTAAATTTCATACACGAAATCCCTAAAGCTGCGTTTTAGCAATAATAGCAGCATACTTCATGCGTAAACATTGTAAAAAATGTTAGTGATAGGGAGGGAACATTCTTTTAATTGTGAAATATTCACATAATAGTGTTAAGTTTTTGTAACGATATACGTATTAAAATGAAGAAAAAAGAAAGAAACAGGTAATAATAGAGAAAATAAGTAAGAGAAACAAAATGAGATTACTATTACCTTTATTCAGAATTCAATCCTCTATGTGGCAAATTAAACTGTTGTCTAAATGTGATTGCATCAGACCGTTTATATAGTGTGACTTATGTATTTTTAAAATAATCTTTCTCTCTCTAAAGTCACAATTAAAAAATGCTAATACTAGGTAAACCCATCTATCAGTTTTGGATATATTGGCATCAAAGTTCAACACAAATAAGATATACGGCAAATTATCTTCTATTTCTGTTGGTCTTTCATATTGTTATTTATCCAACTGATTTGAATATCTGATTCAGTTATTTCATTTTTATTGATAAACTATAGCTATAATTTTTTCTCTGATCATAGTTTTAAAACTAAAAATTTCATATATTTTGATATTCTACGATGCTTGTGATTATTTTAATCATAATCTAATTGTAATTTTTATTTTTCTAGTTAGGGGAGTTTTGTGTTTTGAATTGTATTTTGAAGTCTGCTTCTAGTTTTCTTTTTCTTAAGTTGCAGCTATTGGTTATATTGCATTGTGGTAGTAGAATGTGATATTTAGGATTTCTAATGCTTTGTAATAAATTAAAATTTTTTCTCAAAATGTGACCACTTGCAACTGTCTATTGGGCAGAATTTAAAAGATAAACATACTCCCTGTTTCCAAAGTACATAATTAAATATATTTGAAATAAAAATCTGCTGCATTTATTATATTTTTAAACCCTCTATAGTCTTCTTGGTGTCCAGAAGAACTACCCAAAAGTGATTTTATTTATAATTAACTTTGTTTTTCATTTTTAATGTAATGTCATTTGGCACAGAAATTTTCCTATTACCTTTATCAAATAATATACTTTTGGAAATATAAAATCAAATATAAAGTGTCTTGTGTTCCCTCATGTTATATTTGATATTAATGTTGAAAATCTGCTTTTGTTTCTGTGTTTATATTTTACTCATTATTTATTTTAATATCTTTGTTTCTATGCATTTTAGAATGTATAGAAATTTGCATCTATCTGTTATTGCTATAGCTTTGAGCTAATCTGAGATTGTTTTCCCTCTAATGGAGAAACTTATATTTAAATATAAACCATTTATATTTATTACCAAATGAAAATATTGGGATTAAGTTTTTCATAATGCTTCATTCTTTCAATTTGGCTTTATTAGTATTTCAGTTATTTTTCTCTCAGGCTTTGGATCTGTGGATTGAATATACCTTTAGTACGGTGTTGCTTCCCCCCCCCCCCCCCATAATCTAGAAGTCTTATATCTACCTTGCATTGCATTACAAGTTTAATTTTTAAACTTAATGTTAGCTTCAACTTAACATGAAGTTTAAAAATTCACTGCCACATATTTTTATATTTGAATTTCTCTTATGAACATTGAAAACATATCTTGTTTATTAATATCTTCTAGGGTAAAATGGAAAATTTATTATCTTTTAACTTCCTAAATTTTACATCCTCTAAGTGTGATTGAATAACATAGGTTTTAAGCACAGGTCATTGTATTTGTTATTGTAGCTCTTTAAAAGATATTTCTCTTATTTTAGTTTCGTATCCATTAAGGATTCTTGCACAAAGTGCTATCGCAGCTCCTCCGATCCATGAAAGAAAGGAGTAATATATGTTTCTGGTTCTTTCTTCCTAACAGAGCTGAAAGGAAATTTCTTGGCAGGATTGATGCTTATATGTAATTGATCTAGGGTGGACTATATATGTAATTCAGAGAGTATTTTCTCCACTTTGGTAAATGATTCATTTAGCAGATGGACAAAGACAAGTGTATTCACACTACTACCTGTTCTGGCTCTATATTTACTCTATCATATGTTTTCAAATATGATTATTAAGATTTTCGTTGGTTTTTTTGTATGTGGTTCAATGAAGTGATTGCAAACATAACCTGGATTGGTAAAATAGAATTAGAAATTTGGGAATGGGGACTATTATGCAATAATTTATGTGTGGCTAGAAGACAAAAAGACTCTAATATGAATCAATGAAATCCAAGCGTAGCTAACTAGTTCTTTATTATCAAAAAATTAAAAAGTTAAAATCTAGGAGTTTCAGCTGAATATGACAGAACTTCACATTGCATTCACAATAAAATCTAAACTCACTCACTTCTGACTCTGGCTTGTGACTTCTGGCTTTGACATTCACTTATAGCTGTAGAATCCACTATTGCTATATCTGAACCCAGATTCCAACCAAATTTTTGACTTCTCCTTTTGCTCAGAACTAACTTCATTTCTTACTGACTGCTTTTCCTATTTTCTGACTTGAATATTTTACATTCTCCTCCCTAACGGTGCTCATTTGGAAAAGCCTAGCTAAAATTCTATGTCCTTACTGATGCCTTTTGTGAACACATCATTTAGAGGTGATCTTGTTCTCTCCTAAGATTCAATGATATGTGTTCAAAGTATTAACAAATTTTAATTAAAATTTTTATTGAGATAATTTTATATCACATGCATTTGTAATAAATAATATGGAGAAATTATCCCAGGAATTGACATTGATACAATTCATTGATCCTATTGAGTTACCTCTGTTTTACTTGTACTTGTGAGCGTGTATGTGTGAGAATTTCATTTTAACCCTGCTTTTCTCTCGTGTTGTCTAACACTTATATGTCATCTTTACCTCTTTTGAATAGATTATTGCATCTGGGGCCAAGAGTTATACTGTTCCTTTTTTTTCATTTTGGTTAACCGGTTCTCCATTCAAACACATTACTTTTTAAATAGGATGCATAAAATAGATGATATCAATTGGTTGATTTTTCAGGCAATGAGCTGATTATTTCATTCATATTTCTGTGTATTTAAACATTTGAAGATACTTTTTTTCTAATACTTTTTTTCTCAATCAGTAATCTTCAGCTAGGCTAATCATAAATATCATCAATAACACTTTTCAAACAGTAAATGCCCATCCCCAAGCTAGAGTCCCTGATTTAGCAGATATAGGGTGATTCTGGACAATTTTGGTTTCCTAGATGTGTCTGATGAGAATCTGACTTTGGCAGTAAAGCTCAAAGCCATGTGACTTTATAGCACACCACTCTTTAGAGATACAGAAAACCAGAAGGAAAGCCCAATGTGCTTATTTCTAAGGTGCGGCATAACGCAGGTGGCAAAAGAACTGAGTGACACATGAGAATTACATCGACGTGGAAGTTTTCTCAATAGTCTTTGGCTTATCAATACCCTAACCACGAATTATAAAAAAAGTACTTCATACCACCAACAAACTTGAAACTTAAGTGTTAATTTATATTCGCCTTGTAATTCTCCCTTGATTTACTTTATTGTCCTCCATTGCATGGAGAACATTATGCTTCCACAATCAAGGATTCTAAAATATGATAAAAAAAAATAACAAAGTAGAATTTTAGTAAACATGTAAATGAACTCCTCAAATCTCAAAATTAAAGTATGTATTGGTTATAAACAATAAATTTCTGAAAACATGTTTTTAAGTCGGGTTATTTATGAGCATAGAAATAAAAGTATCATCAATGTATAAAATGTGAAGGCTTTTGTATTGTATAAATAGCTTTAATTAACATGACGTTTTACAATTTACAAATATTAAATTATTTTGACGTTATGAACAACTATTTATTTGTGCTACTCGAGGTAAAAATTTAAAACAGAACAAACATTAAGAGTTTAAAATACATTATTATATTTCATTCGTAGGTATTGTAGATAAATAAATATATAATTATATAAATAGCTATTATAGATTATTCTAATATAGATTAAAGTATACAAGATGTGTATATTGGATGCAATAATTATACTTATGAGTAATAAATATTTCTGTAAGTAGGAAAAATTTCAAATCCTAGGATGAAACTTGGTAAATCTGCCTTAGAAGATATCACAGACCTTAAGACATAGTCTATGATTGATTTTTTAAATAAAATTTGATATATAATTTCACATATTAGAGTTATTCTAGCATTGCAAGAGCAAATAGCAGTGGACTATAAATACAAATCATCTATTCAAATTATATTTTTTATGGTATTTAATTAAGAAATGCAAAAACTGTTTTTTTTCAATGTTGATGAAATCAGTGTCTGGGTAGGTAAAAAGGAAAAAAAATATTTTGGGGGGCAGTGATAAAGAGATATTTCCTTTGAGCATCTTAAGAAGATTAAAATCAAAATCAGACATTTAGTTGGATGAAATAATACTCTTCTGTGAATTTATAATAAGATATTACATGCCCATAAGCAGTTAAAGTAAAGGAACACATACTAATATAGAATCAAGATGAATTAATAAACTGCATGTGATAATATCCAAAAAATCTAGAATATGAAAAATGGAATATTTATCAATTCATAAGAAATAACATTTGAGACTTTACTGGGATTAAAACATATCCCACGGAAAAGTACTGATATGATTATATTTCAAACTTTCTATATGAAAAAGTAACTTAATAAAAAGTAAATCAATAGTCTGAGCATATATTTTTATTAAGAATTACTAAGAAGGATGATTTTAATACATATGTAAACACCTTTATTTCATTATATAAATGAGCAGATAATATGAACAATACAGACAGAATTATAAATGGTGAATAACAGTTAAAAATAAGATTACTAATGCCTGTAATTAAATATATTAAAATGAGAGTTTTGAGATACTATCTTAAACTTACTAAAGTTACCAAAACGTTAACAGAATATTAAATGCCTACAAGCTAACCAATTTTCTAAAATAGATTATTCATTGCTTGAAACAATATACCAATTATTACACCAAAATATAAATATTTTTAATGATCATATTCATTAACTAAATGTGCCACTCTATGTAATTTATTGAAGAGAAATAAATACTTTTTCAAGGCATAAAGGAGGCTATTGCATGAATAGGCTTCACGGATACAATAGAATGAAGGAAACACTGATGTTATAACTAAATAAATGTAAACAACCCAAATATCCCAAAACAAATGAATAACTAGATTATATCGCCCTAACATTGGATATTTGGCAACTATTAAAATTAAATTTATGAGCCTGAGCAACATGGTGTGACTCCCATCTCTACAAAAAATAATTTAAAAAAAATTAGTCGGACATGGTGGCACACACCTTTAGTCCTAGCTATTCGGGAGGATGAAGAGGAGGATTGCTTGAACCCAGGAGTTTGAGGTTTGAGCCCGGTAAGCTATGATCATGCCACTGAACTCTAGCTTGGATGACAGAGAGGGACCCTGTCTCAGAAAAGAAAAAAAAAAAATATGAAGTCAATATAAACCATGAAAATATATATTATAATAAATAATGTAAAAATGACAGAAGAAAATAATTGGACAATATGACTATAAAAAGCTATGTCTCGTTTGAATAATTGTATATGCACAAAATAACTTTTATTAATATTTTAGGGTGGCAGGCTTAAATTTCTACCTTTTTCAAATGTTTTTATTGTTGTTACATTTTTTACAGTCAAAAGTGAAAAAAGTGCTAATTCAAAAAAAACAATCAAACAAAAACAAAAATCTGTCAATAAAGCAGGCATATAACCTGATTAAATTTGCTTGCCATAATTAGAAAGCATATATTCTAATAAAATTTAAAAGGAAAGGTAACAGATGTTAACTTTATTTCTTGTCTGCATGATTTTGTAAGGTAATTTCTTTATACAATAAATTAATGTCATAAAAGCCATTGACTATGGATGTATTGTTGATTAAGTACGATAAATGTCAAACAAAACAGAAATAGTTAGCAAAAGAAATAGTTATATATACAAAAATTATGCATGTATTATTTATATACACATACTTAAACAGCAAATAAATCAATGAAGGGCAAACTTTAATGTTCAGCATTTGCTCTGCAGTGGAAAAGGTTCAGAAAATATCTGTTCTGAAAGAAACACCTTTTTAACAATGTAGTTCTAGACACTAGACTTTGAAAAGATAAGAGAATGCTTTTTAATGAATGTGAAGTAATATTTCAAGGGAAAACTATCATCTAATAGAGAGTTACTATTCATAGAAACTAATTATAGGAGAGGATTTCACTAATTTTAAAGGTGTCTGACCAAGGTGAAAAATTAACAATGAATCATATTGCCATTGGCCGATCACCTGACGGTGTACAAGTACTTCATCATGTGTACCTAAGGTAGAGTGCCCATGGAGTTCACTGACCCACTAAGCACAGACACATTCACCGCAGGACTACTGGATGTGTGCTTATAAAATGTGAAATCATTAAAAGACACATTTAAAAATCCTAAATTCCAATAAATATCCTTTCCTTTTTCACTAAGATATTAATAATTCAGCATGGTGACAAGTAATTGCTTAAGTGATTAATTGACAGATAGACCTTAATTAGCTAAAGCTGTATTTGTAATTTCATAATTTAAAAGAAATGTAAATGACTCAGTCATTAATAAAAATAATTTTGTTTGGATCGGTTTCCTTGAACTTAAAAAAATGTGTTCTTTTCAAACATTTTCTTCATCAGTAGAAAATGCAAAGATATTGACCATGTTAAATTTTCTAGGATATACCCAAATTTTATCAATTACTTTACCCCAAAATCTAATTGTCCTCTTATCTTCACAGTTCAGATACAGTTTTCATGTATTCACTTAACAATGCTTTGGCGAAATATAGTTAAAAAATAGTGAAACGTATTTCAAAAATGTAATCCTTCACTTTGGAACTAAAGAAATAGAAACTTCTATGTTAGTATTATAACTTGTTCAAAAAAACATTGCATATTTTTAAAAGGACTCAAAATAGGCAAAAGATTTTTCATATAAAAACAGAAAAATCCTAAAATAGTATGTTTCCATAATACACAATGAGTTAATGTGTACTAAATGAGATATCTTCAGGTAGCAATTAACATATATCAAAGGACAATAGTAGCATTTTATATTGATGTTGAAAGTTGGCAAGCTTTCTTAGATGATGTTTGATAAACATCATTTAATTAACATTTATTTTTTTACCTTAAACATGGTTTGCCCTGATGATATTTCCTATATGGACAAAATTTTTGAGGAAAAAATATTTTTGTTTGACTAAGAAAGAATGCTACCTAAAATCTTCAATATTTGAACAAAAACACCCTCAGATTTTTACTTGGCAGAGGTTTCTCCATGTATGTGTGTGTACAAGTGTGTGTATTTCGCAAAGAAAAAAGTCTGAATTACTACACTTGGAAGCTTCTGTTATTTTTAGCCATGTATATAACACACACACACACACACACAAACACACACACATATGCACATAAACGTATATATTTCCTTTTGAACTAAGAGAAATACTAAACTGGGATAGTCAAAAGAAGGTTCATTAATAGGATCTACCAAGACTACTTGCTCCAGCAGTTCAGCACCACAGGTGGATTGATTGGTTACACATATATTATACTTGTTTAATTTACATTTAAGAGTGCTTCCCAAATTAGCTCTCAAGATAGAAGGTCCTTTTACTTACTCCTTTCTTCATAGCTCTTTGCAAACTCTAAAAATCCTTCTGTCTTCTTATATTCTGTTGGTAAGATTATTTCTAATATACCTCCTGGGAAATATTCTCTTTGAAACTAGCAACAGTTAATGAAAAATACATACATATTCATTAAAAGGAAGATACTCAAAAATATTGCTAGTTTATAATCACTCTGATCAGAAGAGTTATTTTGAACATGAAAGAAATCATCAAATGTAAATAATCCAGAGATCAAAGATCTGAGGGGAAAATAAAAAGTGGGCTGGAGGGCGGACACGGCCTCCCTGTGTGGGCTGGGTGCAAGGCTATCAGAAACACAGGCTGAGAAAGGAAGATGAAATCAGGAAGTCTGTGCCAGACATGAGAAGGCCAGAAATTATGAAAGGAAATGGTATCAACCATTGGAAGTAGTAGAAAGGAACACACTTGCCACTACTTCTTTTTGCTTAACTGTGCTTTCTGCCTTCAATGGCCATATTAATGATCAGAAGTTGTTCTATAACTCTGGGTAAGCTTTTAATGAGAGAAAATGAATACACGGTTTTTGCAATTCACTCTTCTTCACTAAACTCTTTCACTCCCAGTAAATAGTGAAGATCCTATTCATATGCCTTTTTGGTTGTACAAATTATATACATATGCATATTTAGAATTGTCAAAACAGATCATTGGATCAATTTGTGTCATCTTAAGATTTACATATAGCAACTATCTCTGATGTTAATTGTGTGCATTTTAAAACTGAACTTACAAAATTTGAGCATTACATGCATATTTTTCTCTACATGATGTTTTTGGCTATATATATACATATATCTGTTTCATTGCAAATTGAAATATTAAGAGAAGAGTCTATAAATTAAAAACATGAAATGCGATAGCAAAGTTAAATAGGTTTAAAACAATCAACAATGTGTCCTAGAAATTGTAATACTAAAATAGACGATGTATAGATATAGAGATATATACTTATACAGAAGTTCCAAAGCAAAGTAGATATTTTCATAAGGCATCAGCACACAAATGGTTTGACTCTGTGAACTCCACTTTAGTGACAGGTTTATATTGTTCTGAACCATCTATAGCTATCCATTGGCTTCTGTGATGAACTGGAAAGAACACCATCTTTGAAATAAGAAAACAGCAACAACAAAGAAAAATAATTCTAACTTTGCTATTTATTAGCGGCCTGACATTGGACAATTTAGAGAAACTGAGCCTCAGATTGCACATACTGTCAAAAAATAAGAATAATAATAAATATTCAGAAAGTTCTTGTAAGAATTAAATGAAGTCATACATGGAATCACAGTGAAACTAAGTGCTCAATGAAGTAATGGTTTCTTTCTTTTGTTACCAACACTCAGAAAGATGCTTGAGTGCCTAGATCGAGATATGGACTGACCTGGGAATAATTTAGTTGGAAGTCAATGGATTTTCCAAAATTAACGGGGTTTTGGTGCTTTTTGGCATGCAAAAGGATGCATACTATTAATACATGTGCAAAAGTGGAGCTTGAAACCATAACTTTGTCTATTTCTACCGGTTGTAAATTGACCTAAGTAAGGACTGTATAGTGCGGTAATTAGTACTATTTGCGCTCCCTCTATAGCTGATAACATAAATGAGTAATGACATTATGGCAAAATTACTCTTGGCTTGGATACATTCTTTATTTCCTCCAGTGCATCTCCTTCTTGTTTTTTTGATGCTTTGTCTTTGCACATTGACCACAAGCAAATGTTGCAGTCATGGTAAAACATTTATGTTTGAGATTTAGTTATTATACTTAGTATACTGTGATTGCTATTGAATAAATTGCTAATCCTCAGGAAACATTAAAACCTTAATTGGGGACACTTTTTGCAATTTCACTCCTCCAATTTTGACTAGTTACTGGAAATCCTAAACAAAGAAAGTAATCTCAGAGGAATGGACCCAATAATAATATGTGAAATTTCTTTTCCCATTTTATGTATCCAACATCAAGATTATGCCTGAGGCTCTTCCAGAAGAAGCAAGAAAAATTGGACTTAAAGAACTTACTACATTCTAAAAAGTTAAATATATATAAACTAGATATCATAACATTGTTCAGACAGCCTGTTATTTTTGCAATATATTTTGGAGTTGGTATAAAATTAATTATTTGTTCTAAAAGATGGGAGATTGAAAAGCAATTTTCTTTTATAAAGAAAATTGGTTTATATGAAAGAGACAAATGCCATGGCTGGCTTGTTTTGATTTATCAAGCTGAGCTTATTCTAACTTTTAGAACATCAATGCAATATTTCACTTACACAGTACACTTTAAAGTAAAATTTACAAACATACCCAATATAATACTAAAGCCATAACTTTTTAATACATTTCATATCCATTTTCTTTGAACACTTCTCCCATATTTGTTGATTGTTCAATTACTTATCTGAGACACAGGCATTGTTTTATACTTTACTAAATCCAAGCTTACATCTTGAAAATTATCTGCTCTCTTTCAGCAAATATAGTCTATTCAGAGACTACAATTAGAAAAAATGTTATGGGAACAGCATATTTTGCAACCAGAATAAATATTTAACTGAATCTTCATTCACTATCATATTTCACTTTATTACTGTTATTTAAAATAGCATAGAATAAAAACAGATTAAAAAAGGACATCTTTTATTTGTAATTAAATTCTTCATTGAAATAAAAAATTTCCTATAGTTTTCTATTATTAATTGTGCTATTTTTATGGAAGATTTATCTATTTGGTAAAATGAAGGCAAGGGGTGATAATTTATTAAGTATATATAATTCATTTTGAGTAATTGTGGCATTTTTTTTCAAGAATAACTTTAGGGGGCACTGTGCTGCCAGTAGAGAGCTCTCCCTGGACAAGTCAGAACATCTTGTTTTCTTTCTTTGCATATGAAAATATCTGTGCAAATTTCTCAAAGGAATCATGACAAAAATATTAAACTTTCTTAAATTTGTGTTTTTCAACAGGACACTGCCTGGAAGAACAACTTTGAAAGCTGTTGAAAAGAGTATATTTCCAGAAAAATAGTTGCATTTCAATAGTAACTTGGAGATGAAAGTTATTATCTCTGGTTTGGGAGTTAGGAAACAAACCATCCAGCAAACAACATGTGTAGGAAAAAGCAGAAAAAGCATCTCTCCTGGAAGCCAAAGGGGTGTGGGAGAAACATTTATAGAAATAATTGATCATATTGTAAATGAAAAACATAATCAGGTTAGCTGTCTGTGAAAAAAAGAGCAGCTAATGTGAACCAAAGTCAAGATGTAAACAATCCCTTATTAATTAAAGTGGACAGGAAGACCAGCAGGAAAGGGGGAAACAGCAATGACAACAACAACAAAAATAAAACATACCCGCGCATATACCGATTTCATGTTTCCAGTGGCTCAGCTCTGTAAACTGTCCCTCTCTAATACTATCAATCATCTCTGACATCTGTATTACATTCTGATTCCAAAGGAGATCTGTTGTCATCTGGAGAAATCAAAGCAAAAGCTTCCAGAGAAACAATGCAACCTGTTATGAGAAGCCCCTTCCTTTTGCTTGCAGCTTTTCAAATTGGCTGATTGTAATAAATTAATTCAATTGCTGTTGATAGAGCTACCTGGAGGTTTTTTGTAGTTCACCTCTAAATTATACAGTATAATTTAAAATATTTATATATATTTGGAGGTTATGAATGTGTTTTAGGACCAACTAAATTGTTTTTCCTTCCTATTAGAAGTATATCATTAATATCTCTCCTTCTTACCTTTTCAGCTGATATTTAAGGCTAAGGCTCATGACCAATATATAGATTTCACAAAATGAAGGCAAAGTTGACTGATTCAGAAAAACAGATGTGCATCTTTTTTGCAAATGTCTTAATTTCCTAAAAATATTTGCTTAGATATGAAGGTCACATGAAAAGGAAAGAGAATAGTTTTGAAGAAATCACAAATATTGAAAAAGAGGAATATTAGAGAACAGTGGTGTATTTTTTAAATGTTGATATTTGGGAAACAGATGAACAATCATGTTATAGATGAAAAGAGTTGAGTATATGTAATTGATCTGTTTACAGGGGCCATGATTTGACTTTCGGTATTTTTTAATTGATAACAAATTGGATACTGCTCTCTTTTAAAGCCTGTAACCTTTATAATAGTGGGGTAATACAAAGAGTACAAGTAGGCAAATAATTAGCATTTAATAAATATTTTTCTATACATGACATACATATATTTCATGTATATGAGAGCAAATATTTAGCAGTGTTCAGAAAAAAAATGAAAAGATCTAAGACATATATTTTTTGCTAGAAAATAGAAATTTTGAATAAATTAAAGATTCAGATAAGTTCCTGCTAATTTCTTTAATCAAGTAGTAAAAAGTTTGAATGTCAAATTTTATTTTAAAAGGTATTTAATTTACTCTGTGTACTTGTAGAATCATTGGTACTTAAAGTGGCATATTTTCGCTTTTCAATTCTATACTAATGTATTTATCGGGAAAATTATGTGCTGGGGTTTTGGAATACTTTTTCTCTGGTTGTACTTCCAGGCATTCCAATGCTGATAGGGCTTAAATCAGTAGGGAGAATGTAAGAAGAGTAGAAGAAAGAATATCAGATAATCCCAGATTTTATATCTTTATCAGTGTTCACTGGAAGAATTTTACAAGATTAGCAACAGGCTAAGTGGATTTCTTACTTCCTCCTGTGAAATTTAATAATGTTCTTTATCTCCTATTTATGGCTTTGAAGAAGTCCAACAAAATTTATAATGGAATTTCTTGAAATTCTATCGCTATTTCCCTCCCACATAGGTAGGTAATTCATGGAAAAATCTCTTAACATGTCTTTTTTCTTAAAATTCCTTACTTAAAATAAAGTTAGTGGTTAGGCACATATCATTTGTATTGCTGTATGGATTTGTGATACTCAGTGGAAATTGTTAATATTTAAAAATAATCATAATTTTAACTCTGCTTTGCATTTTATGCAGTGAATTTCTAATAATGCCTGACACTTTTAGATGCCAATACTATCAAGGAGTTTCCACATCAGAAAGTATACATATATATTCTCCTGGATGTAGTTTAATTTCATAGTAAACAATATATTACATCATCCTTTTGAAATATATATATTTGAGAGCCCAGATTTTAAATGTAAGATTTCTGTCTCTATAATAAGGTTTTAATTTTTAAAAATCTAGAGAACATATCCTAGATGATTTTAGTATTCTTTAAACATTTTAAACTGCAAAGGACATCTATATCTGCTTATTTAGATTTGTTATTCTTTTAGAGGAATATTTAGAAGAATAACAAATCTAAATTTTGATTTTGATTTGCTACTTATTTACTTAGATCTTTTTATTTAAATCTGTTATTTTTTTAAGCACTATATTTTCTTTATGCAATCACACATTGAATTAATGGAAAGAATGGAATTGGCATATGTTAATGATATGTTTATATATATGTGAATTCATATATTAGTAAATAGAAATATAAGAAACAGTCTGATTTAATATTTTGTACCCCTGAGTAAGGAAAATATTTGTAATCAACAATATTTTTATGGAGAATATAAAAAAGTATAAAGTTTACTTAAAGAGACGACTGAAAACACTTTTCTCAACTGTTTATTAAGAGCACTCCTAAATATATATTTAGATTTGTTGCAATCCAGAAACATTTTAAGACTGAAATAGAATGGTTATTTGTGGACATGGAAGGATATTTTTATGTATAGGAAAAACAGTCTTCCCTACTAAGAATATTTGTAGACGAGTTCCTTTGAACTAAATTTTGGCAGCTCTTATTTATTCTGAGTTGTTTATACAGGCGTAATACAATAACCACAAAGATCTCCTCAAGAATAATGCATTTTTTTCCTAATACCCTAATTTTTAGTCTTCACTGGTGTCATGTAAGGTCTTGCTGTTCAGAGTGTGTTCTGGTACCAGCAGCATCAGAGTCACCTAGGATCTTGCTAAAAATACAAACTATTAGGCCTCATTGCAGATCCACTGAATCAGAATCTATATTTTAACAAAATCCTTAGGTGACCCTATAGCATCATTTTTTAGAAGCACTAATAAGGTAACAAAGTCTTGAAATAAAATTTAAAGCAGTAACCAGAAATGGTTAGAATAGAATTAAGGAACCCCCAGTAAAATATAGCCAAACCTCATAAGTGTTTTTTTCACCCCCCCTTGGGTCATCTGGTCCCAATGCTCAATCCCATTATTCCAGTTATTATGCTCTTTATCCTTATGTTTTCCCTATTAACTCCAGAATCCTTATCCTCTGTTATAATCAAAATATAATATATAAATATCAAATTCTCAGCAAGAAGTCATCAAACATTAACTGTGTTTAAAGAAGGGATGCCATCCCTTTGACTTGGAGACACAAAGAAGGCAATGGCTGCTTAGCTGATGGCTGCTTTAAAGAGGGCTAATGGAGTCACCTTCCAGGATGCCTGTCTCTTTCTTGGCCAGCCATGGCATAAGAGTTGTATCTCTTTTGAGTCTTTTCTGTTTCTTAATTGCTGTGCTTTATCAGAGAGAAGATTGTGACTGTTTTATGGTTTGTGCTCCCTCACTGGAAAATTAGAATTTATCACAAAAATTCAAAAGCAAAACTAAACAAAACAAAAATGTACAAATAATGGTTGAGTCATTTTATAAAAGGAAAGCTAATGATTGAGAAACGGGAATTAAAAAAATTTTTTTTTCTCCACCACAACATACATGAAGAAATATATGAATAAATATATAAATACAGTTCTTGGAATTTATATTCTACGTATTTTTTCATTGAGTGGTATGAATAACTACCCCTGATGTGTTTATGTAACATTGAGTGTATTGAGTGTAAATATAATGTGGTATTATGTTGTCACAGTCAGTATAGGAAAAAGTTTTGAATTATTTTATTATATTTTTACCTCAGTCCCTAATTTGAAAAATTTCAAGTATTTTCAAAACATTTAAATTTTATGATTAATGATCTTTATCTTTTAACATAAAATATTTATTCTAAATCATGTGCTGGTAGACATTTTTTAAAGGGTCAGATGGTAAATATTTTAGGCTTTGACAGCCATACAGTCTCTCAAGTACCCAACTTTGCCTTTGCAGCATGAAAGGAGTTGTAGCCAGTATAAAATTAAATGGGCATAGCTATGTTCAAATAAAACTTTATTTACAAAAACAGGCAGAAAGCTGAATTTGATCCATGATCCTTAGTTTGTTAGCCCCTTTAGGCTAATTTTTATTTACAGATGCAATTTTTAAAATAAAGCAAATTACTTAAAAGTCTAAATCAGTACCTTTCTGGTTAATACAAGCTTAAATATAAATAAATACAGATTTGCCCAACTTTCAGGAGCAGCAATCATTTTGCCTGGTTTCTCAAGACTGGAATCTAAAGCTAGATAATTTTCAAGCCTCCTATAACTCAGATTGTGCAGCTCAGACTTAAGGATCCCATGAGTTAAAATAATGAAGTATTTACAACCTTTCATTCCATGGGTAATTTCATTTTATTTAATATTTGGTTCAAATGGAAGGGGATTTGACTTGGAGGTTGTTTGGCTTGGCATGTATACTTGTACCAACTGGTACCAGAAAAAGAATATTGAAAGAGACTTCTTATATACCTCTGGATTAGTACTTTTAGCTTAGTATGTTTCTTTCCTCTAAGCAATTTATAAAATATAGACCACTTTCCCATTTTTCTATTAACACATTAGACATTTGTTGATTATAACCTGGATTATATAGTTTACAAAATTCAAGTATTTTCATGATTATTGGTGTATTTAACAGATTTCACATTCCGTAAGATTTACCAAAGGGAAAAAAAATGAACCTTTTAGAAAATCTTATTTCATTCCAGAGAGATTCTTCACGCTCTTTTTGGGGCAAGGGCTGTGTTCCAATGTAAACCATATTTTTGTGCTATCATAATAATGATAATAATATTAATTTTATTTGAATTTAAATCAAATCAACCATAATTAAATTTATTTATTTACTTAATTGGCTGGTTTGGTTTAACTTCTAATTTTAATTCTGCTACTTGTAATTAGTAGGTAGGATTTTCAAAAATAGTCAGGATTACTGATGTGAATGAATTATTTTTATGTTAATTTCCATGCAGAACGATGTGAATTTAGATTAAACCTAAAATTTAACAGAAATGTAAATCGTTAGCCTCCATTTATGTGGTAGTTTTTATTAAAGTCAGTAGTAAGTACAGAATGAAGACTCTGCAATGGTAATGAATAGAAGTGTACTCAGCCCCCAAATCTGCAGATATTGAGATATACAACCAAAACTTACTATTACGACGCAATGATTTCCACAAATACAAACAAATAAGAGGGGGAAGAATGCTGCCAGAGTTGGTTATATTGTATTAATCCACTTAAATCCCCAACATTTGAAAAGAATTTCTATGTCTTTAGAAAGCCTCTAACGACATTTCTGGCTTCTTTGGTGCTCCTAAAGAGCTATGTGGTAGCAATAAAAAGCTCTTTACCACAGGGATCCCTGCAATTAAGAAAAGCAGAGATTGTACAAGTTTGCTAGTTTTGAAATATTAGCTTGCCTCCTACTTAAATCCAAACAAAAGCACACTATGGCTCTAGGTCAGCCCAATACAGACTAGACCCAAGCTCTGATTTGCCCCATACAAGGAACTATAATGGAATGGAAGCAGCAGCTACTTAATATATGAGTTAAAATTACCCGTGACTGAAGTGAGCACATCAATCAAAAGTTTTGGCATGTAATGAGCCAAACAAACCAGTGTGGTGAGCTTGAGGGCAGGAAAAGCCTCTGTTCTGTATTCAACAGTTTTCAAATTACCATGACATCCCTTTGCATACACCACCCGACTTCCAGCAGGTGGATTTTCGAGGCATTGTGCTTGGAACACAAAGATGGATCAACTAAGAGCATTTGAGATAGTTTCCTGTTTTGTGTTCTGAAAACTGTGGCTGCATAAAGCGTCTGAGATTCTTAGCATTTTTTAGGTGTTAAGCAAGGAATAAATATACATCACTGAGAACAGAAAATTAAACAATTAGATATGGAACAGAGACAACTGTAGTTGCTGATTTATGTAGAATGTAAAAAATAATACATTTATTCGAAGCATGTCAGCATACATACAACTTAATTTAAGTGATTCCACTTCAAAGTTCCACTATGTCTTGTTGTCTTTAACAATTTCAATTACTTTCTAAATATCTCAAAAATCAAAAGAGAGCCTTCTTAATAATTATATGTCTAAGTAGGAGTTTTGTACAAGTGTGTCTAGCAGGAATGTGCAGTACACAGTAATTGCAGAATACATCCCATTCTCACTCATGACTTCAGTTACTAATCTCAAGAGTGAATTCTGCCCATATCTCTGTATAATCACTTTCTGCTAAATCTTTGAGAAGCAAGTATAGAAGAATTTTCTTCAGTAGGAATATGAATGCAGAAATATTACTGGATAATTGTATCAGTTTTCCAGTTGTTTTTTTTTTTTTTTACAATAGCATAATATAAGCAAGTGAGGTGCTTTATTTTTTTCAAATATCATATACATTGTTAATTTTATTAACTAATCACTTGAAATAACTCATTTCTGAGTTGGTATTAAGAATATTTGAAAAATGCTGTAATTAAACTATTATAATTACAGAATAATAAAGAGACTCTTGTTTGGCTATCTACAAAGCAAAAAAAATAAGAATCTTGTAGGCACAAAATACTTGCTAACATGTTTTTGTTATAGGGTCAGAAAGTAAAACTGAACTTGTCAATTTGGTGTTGAATGAAATTTTAAGTAGAACTATATTAATTCTGTAAAGCTGGCTGGTAAATAAGGAATTTAGATCAATAATTATAAATGGACCTTGGAAAGAAAAAAAAAGTAAAAAACGTTTGTCTGAAATTTTTACCCACTAATTTGAACAGTTGAGATGACTAAAGTTAGCAGCTTTCAGGCCTCCAATGATAATTTCCTCCTATAGCATGGCTTTTTCCTGTTCTTTAATAATTGCATATTATAATAATTAAAAAATACGTTCCTAAGAGGATAGATAGGTATGGATTCTGTTAATGAGAGAGGCAAGAGAAGTTTTTAAAGGGATATTTAAAGTGCTTTTGTTGTATTTACTCTGTAACTACTCTAACATAACCATTGTATGATAGAATAATCTTAAAACTGCAAATATCCCCTGTAGCACAGGAAAAAATTTATAAAGCCTTTTAGTACAATAATTTCTTTATTTTCAACAATATGTTATTTTTCTAACAATATAAAATTTATAGTTTTATCTAGCATATGCAAAAGACACAATTATAATACAAAACATGATTTTTTTCTATTACCACATGAAAGTTAATTACCAGAATGCAGAAAAAATTGAGATACATGAATATTGTTGTGAAGTACAATTTAGAGAAGCTCCAAAATCAAAAATTCTAACCTTTCATGTTTAGAGAGGGAATATAGAGGTTAAAGGATATGGTTTCTAGTCCTTCCTCTGTCTTTATTTTCAAAAGACAATCTAAACAGTGAAAAAATAAAATCTTGGAGAAGATATCTGGAAATATAGAGCGACAGAAGGTTAGTACAAAGGATACATAAAGAACTTGTGAAAATCAGTAGGAAAAATTTTTAACAGGCAATAAAATGATCAAAAGGCATGAACAAGCATATCATCAAAGATTAAATACGTAAGATCCCATAAATATATATGAAGAGACACTTAAGCCCACTAATAAGCCGGGCAATCCAGATTAAGATCATGATTTGCTTTCGTTTTGTGGCCAAGTGGTTGGATAAAATAAAAATTTGTCCATAGCTGTGCTGGAGAGGGTGTATATTCACAAGCTCTTGTTTGCTTTACTGGTGGTAGTGCTACTTTACACTTTAGAAAAGAATTCAGCATTGTTTTATAAAACAGCATAGCACTATAACTCAGAAGAATACATCTAAGAGAAACATTGACACATATGTACTAAAAAATAGTACAAAAATGTCCATAGCCCCACTGTTCATTATAGTGAAACACTGAGAACAGGATAAATTTTCACCAACAGAAGACATTAATACACGTGACATATTTACCAGGTTAAATATTATACGGCAGTGAAAATGAACCACAACTACAAGCAATAGCATGAATGAAGCTTAGGAAAATATTAAATTCTGAAAAAAACGAGTTAACATGTAGTACAATAAAACTAAATAGTACATCATTTGCTGACTAAACTAAAAAAAAAAACACAAGGAAAAAAAGAAAATGCAAGGGAATTTTACGTAAATATCGGAATGTTGGGAGACAATATATGTAAGGAACATATAAAGACAGTAAGTTATTGGTAATTTTCAAGTTCTCCAGTTAAGTAAATAAATAAAATTAAAGATGACCTCGCAGTGGTAATTGATAATAACGATAACGATTATGAACCAAGAATTATGATCAATCAATTCTATGAACTTTACATTCTCAGAAAAAAAAAAGAGCAATGACTATGTACATTAGTCAGCTGGGGTTGCCATAACAAAATACCACTTACTTGGTAGCTTAAACAAAAGACATTTATTTTCTGGCAATTACGAAGGCTGGAAGTCCATGATCAAGGTGCTGGTAAATTCAGTTTGTGATGAGGGCTTTCTTCCTGGCTTGTAAACTCCACTTCCTTATTGTGCTCTCATATGTGTTCTCTTTGTGTGCACACGGAGCGAGAAAGATCTCAGTGTCTTTTCCTTCTTTTTTTATAAGGACATCAATCCTGTTGGATTAAGACCCCACTCTTATGACCCCATTTAACCTTAATTACTTCCTGAAGGCCCTAGCTCCAAATACAGTCACATTGGGGTTTAGGGGCTTCAACATATGGATGTGGTGGGGACCCAACTCAATTCATAACACTACATATGGTGATAATATGACACTCAAATTTATTTCTATATGTCAAATAATTTAAGAAATATAAAGTACAATACAAATTTAAATTTTCATGTTACATATTAATATAACTGTATTTATAATAAAACATTTTACATATTTTGAAATTCTTTGTAAAATGAAAAAAAGTCAATCAAGTTTTTCTCATTTTCTAATGATATTACCCAGCGTACAAGAGAAATGAAGATGTGGGAATATTAGAAAATTAAGTAATGTTTTTTAAAAAACTAATGATATTGAAATTTTATATTTAAATAAATATTACTTTTAAAGGATTTGCTATGTTTATTTTTCAGGTTTTTTTTCTTGCTTGATAATACTTTCCTTCATGTATTTTAATAATGAGAATTTAATACAAATCTTACAACATTGAGTAGTCATTAAACAACACATTTTTATTCAAAATTTAATCATGAAAGTAGAAACTAGAAAGTGTATGGTTAACTGATCCTTTAGCCAAATAAATAGATATGCCCCATAGGGAAAGTGCTCTGAGCCTTGTCAGCAAATGAATTGTCATAGATTACACCGAAAATTTTAAAAATAATTTTAGTTACAGTCATTTTAAAAGATAAGTCTTGAATGGTTTCCACTTTGATATAAAGGCAAAAGAAAACAATTTATTGCATACTCTGTAGAGTAGTAACAAAATTTATCATATCAGGTATGGAGGTCAGACAAAACAATAAATGACAATAAATAACAATAAATAGGTTTCAATCATCCTTCTGTCCTCTATGAATATATGAAATACAATTATAATGAATATTAACATCAAAGAAAATATGTCAGAAATGCAAAACCTAAGGTTTTTTTTTCAGGAGGAGTCATTTGCAGACTTCTCAGTCCTTTGCTTGGCTAATACTAAGATAAGTGAGGAATTATGTTCTAATTATGTGGTGAAGCCCAGGTCTTTCTCAGGATTTGCTGAATACTCTCCATGCTTAATCATGAGCTACTCCTTCACAGCCTGTCAAAGCACATGGTCCTGATTTTCCATAATGTAGAAGAAAGCCCCCCCCCCCCCCGCCAAGTACAAAATAAGTATTCTTGATCTTTATACATGAATATTTTCAAAATATAAATGTTTCTTGTCCTTTTAGAAAAGTGGTTCCAATTTCAAAGTCAAGGTGGTTTTGAAAACCCTCCTATTTCATCTTCTCTTAGAGCTTCACAAAACATAGCACTATAAAGGCTCAACTAAGTTAGTTCAATGATTCCCTGAATTTTTGGCAATAGGACCCTTTTTAGAAAGTAACAATTATTACTGCCACAAAATGATTCTAAGAGTGGAGTGTTATCCACGTGAACACTTTTAAAATTTACCATAAGAATGTTATATTTTCTCAACCAATGTCATTCTGGAGAAATTCTGATATAAAGAAACCCACTATGAGTTGCATTTGTATCAATGCAATATATTTCCATAATGGTGCATCCATACTCATGCCTAATTTTCCTGGGAACTAGGCCAATAGTACAATTATGGTGAATCTGGTTGGAGTTGGGCGGGCCCTTAAAAGTACAAAACCTAGTTACTTAAATTTACCCTCTTCGGAACATGTATCATATTTCATCAGTTTCTGATAGTCAAATATAATCTTAAAAGAGTTACTGTATTTAAATGATGTATGCCCTCAAGTAAGGGTAGTGATACTTTTTTTAATGGTAATTTTGTTTAAAAAGTAGAGAAAATTCGATTAGAGAAAGCTTTAGAAATAAGATTATAACTATGTTCAGAATCTCTTTTGAAGTAAAAAAAAATTGAAAATTAAGTTAAAATTGTATCTTGGCTTCATTATTGAATTTGTTTTCCTAGGAAACTGCTAATAAATTGAGGAAAATGATTGAATAATGTAAGTTCATTTTGTTTGATTAAACAAGATTTCATCTTTTGTAGGTACAACTCATTTATGGAAATAGTCACTCTACAGGGTCCTTCCACTATGGCAAAGAGTCATATAACAAGCAAATGTTTTCATTCATATTTGAATTTACCTAGTCTGTAATACTGGAAAAATTTCTTAATATATAAAACTATATTTTTTCAGATTATGCAGATTTTAAACTTCAATGCCTTTATAATTGAACACATTGAACAGAATAAAATTATAGCATTTACATATTGTAAAATTGTCTATTTTAATAAATGATTAAGTGTTAAAATAAGCTATTTCAAAAATCTGCATAGGATATGTTTGCCTTCATTTTGATTTTCTTCTTTAAAGCTCTACCTTGGCCAGTATGCATATTTATATATTATTATGGACAAGTGAGCACATATAATCATCTATAAAATTTACATCTCATCAGTCTAGCTATTTTTATTCTATTTCCCTTTTCATTATACCTTTTAAAGCTTAAATGATCATGGAAGAATACTTGGCCATTTTTATGACCTTTGATTTTGA
Source organism: Indri indri (assembly GCA_004363605.1). Taxonomy (NCBI): domain Eukaryota; kingdom Metazoa; phylum Chordata; class Mammalia; order Primates; family Indriidae; genus Indri; species Indri indri. The sequence continues at coordinate 89,167 of RJWJ010000936.1, forward strand.
GTCATGGCCTAGGACTTCACTCTGAGTGTTTTCTGCTATGCTTTTCATAAAATTACTTATGCAAAAATGGAGGGCAAAAACAAAGGTTATCCATTTAGAGAGTTGTATCTTAAAATCATTTCTCTATATTTACTTGGTGCATCTGTTCTCGTAAAAGTCTCAGTGAGGTCAATGAGAATTCTAAATGTGAAGATTTGGATCTATCGCTAGCTTATGCTGGGCTGCTCTAGACTAGTATCCACGGGGTCTGCTGAAGGGCTGGTAGGAGCAGCAACAAAAACTCATTAGCAATGACTTGCCAGTCCAGAGCACTCCAAGACCTGGGATGCATGGGGTAAAATGCCAATATTTGCATGCATGAGACTTCCAAAATGGGGGAGATGAGTGCAGGGGATGACAATGACTGAATGAATAATCAAGCATGGAAGAACTCGTAAGGTGAACAATATGTTTGCAAAGTGGGAGCCAGGTTGAGGGTAGCCTTGAAGTTTAATTAATAATATTAATCAGTACACTTTACCTACCATTTTCTTGATTAGATTTCTAAAATTGCAATATAATCAAGCTCTATGAACACTCTGATTTTAACACTATCAGGTCAAACGCAAGGCTTTCAGAAGCACAGCAATCCACTTAATGGCTGCATTATGTACATACTTCCAGGATGAAATTTTTATGAGGTTTTTTCTTCACTGTCCTATGACTTAATCATCTGATTGAACAGCAATGACTTTTGCCAAGAGTGACTGACTTCTCACAGGAAGATACGTGGATACCCAGGTGTGCCTCTGTGACAGAACTACGAGAATTGGTGACTATGTACCAGGTTCAACTGATTTAAATTAAGAAGTAGACGAAATGTTTATTTCTACACCATCTTCTTTTTTTCTGATACTTCACATCTCTTAGAATTTAACATGCCTTTTTTTTTTGTTCCAGATAATTGTTAAATAATCCACACCAAAAGAAGATTCTTTCTAGATGTAATACAGCTTTGGACTCAAGATTCAAAGAAAGAAACATCTGGAATTTCAAACATTATGTTAGGTAGTGAGTGAGGTAGCCACCCCTCAGATTACCCCATGCAGGGTGATACTATTCTGCTTTCAAATAACACCAACTCTTTTGTCAGAATGATAAGAGCCCTCAAAGCCAGCCTCTCACCAAACTAAGGAATCCCTTCAGTGACCATCTGGACAGTTGTCCAGTCACAAAGCTCATTGATTCATAAAGCAAGTAGTTTCACTAATTAAGGGCTCTAACCAGAGGTTTCTTTTTTATACTGAGCTGAAATTTATTTCTTGTTGTTTTCCAACTTTTCTGCCATGTTTGAGTCATAGGATAAGCTTAACCCTCCTTTCCTTAGTAGAATGGATTTATTTATTTATTTGAAGAAAGAAAGCATAATAGAGCATGCTTTTATTAGATTAAGCAAAAGAAATGTGCATGAACTTACCATTTGCTTGAGTCTTAACTGTTAGGGGACCAAACTGCAAGAATGATATTTAAAATGAACTATGCTTCAACCTGAACATTAGCCTGATCAGAATAAGACACTGTTTAGAAACTATTCGGTCAGGAATTCTTTTCTTAACCAAATGAAATAATGACAATAATCTCAAAAGTAACCCTCAAATCAAATAATTATGCACCCTATTCTAAGTACATCTCATATATGAATCCATTTAATTTTCACAAAAATCCTATGAGTTAGGTATTATCATCATTATTATTATCTCCATTTTATAAATGAGGAGACTGAGGCCCAGAGTGGTTAAAAAACCTCCTCAAGGTACAAAGTGAAGAAGTGAGAATTATCAAAAATTCTTCAAAATTAAAAATGTGTTTTGCAACAGACCCAAAAGCATAGCATATGAAAGGTCAAAGACAATAGCTGTTGATTATTCTTCCTTACTTTATTTATTTATTTGTTTAGTGTTCACAGACACTACTAAGTTTAGCAGGTGTAAGTTAAATAAGAGGCCATCTTAATGAAACATGAAAACATATTTTTGTCCAAGAAAGAGGGATAAAAGGAAAACAAAGAATGTAAGTAAAACGTTTTGGGTAGTTTTGAACAATGTTTTTATTCGTTGCCATCAAAAATGCATAGTGTAGAATGTATATAAACAAAGATACAACAAACAGTTTGGACGTCTTATTTTGATGAGGTTAATGTTCAGGTTTAAGCATGATTGATTTATAGATATCATTTTTACCTACACAGTTTGGTCCCCTAATTATACCACTCAAGCAAATGGTATAGTTACATTTTCTTCATGTTTGCCTAATGTCATAAACGTTTGAATAGATAGTAATAGCAAAAGGCTAAGATGACTTTATAACCTAAGTATATTAACCATACAAATAGTTTTGAATATAATAAAGTAGGATAAATTATTGAAACTATGCTTTAAGTATAAGGTTAAATTTCTGAATTATTGTTTGAAAATATTTATTATCGATATATTAATATAAGCATGCTGCTTTCTACCTATGGAATTCTTTTGGAAATTGACAATTTTTAACCTTCCATCAATAAGTATTGACTTTTCACATAGTGAAAATAAGTTGCACTAATCTATTCAGATCTTCTCCAGTATCACCAATAACCAAGAATAAACGTTGCCAGTGCACCATGATAGCCAGCATAAATGGGTGATGATAGATCCTGAAAAATTAACCTCTTAGCCTTGGATTCAGCATTGTCACACTCTAATTTGTTAATCTATGGTTGCAAAATACAGTTTATGTACATATATGACATATATTCACTATTCACATTTTTATTTCCTTAGTACTTCAAAGAATACTTACTGAGCTTTACCAAACACATAGCAGGTGTCAGTTCCTGATGATATGAATTCTGCACACTGCTCTGCTTTCTGGGCTGACACATTAACTAGAACCAGGTACTTGCCCTCCAAAGGATTACAATTAACTAGAAAATAGGTTAATATAAAAATATGTGTAGTATAATATATTCATAATGTATAGGCTATGTGCCAGACTACAGTATGGACAGAATGCTATGACAATCCTATGATAGTAGAGAAAAACTTCACTAAGAAAGTTCCTTTAGAAATGATCTTTAAAAATAAATGAATGTATTAAGTGGAGAAGTTAGAGAAGGGCATTTTATTGAGTGGGAGTGTAATGCTCATAAGGATTGAAAGACAAAAGGGCATAAGGAGTACTTTAAAAGATGAATGCTGCAGATATATAGGTAACTCGTGTGGAGTTGCAGGAGTGAGCTTGGAAAAGTACCCTATTACTCATAGCATCAAAGCTTTGTTTTTAAAACGCGCCATTATTTTACTAACTACTGAAAAAGGAAAAATCTGCCAATTAAACTATAACACAATGTTCCTAATCAATTGGCACATAAGCCTATATATCTGCTTTCCTCTATATGCAGGTAGATAGATCAATCGATAGAGATAGATAATTTTATTTAATAAAATAATTCTTTTAAATGTCAATCGTTGATTTTTAGCATACATAAATTTTGTACATTCATAAAAATTCATGAATGAAATTAATTGGTTAAGGTTTTGTAAAAATATTTTTATGTTCAGAGTTTTATCTATCCAGAAACATTCTTCTGAATAACTTTGACTCATAGCCATCAATGTCCATATTTTTTACACTATAGAATCTCCTTTTTTATTGAGTATTTTCTAAAAAGTCCCACACCATTGTCTGAAGGATTTTCTTCCAAGTCCTTGTCACTCATTCTGCAAGTTTAATGCACCTGTGAAGGCAAAGACGACCATGTCAAAACTGCTGCTACTTCCTGAATTCAATGTCAGAATATGAAAAAGTAGATTTCTAATGGTGAAGGGTCTTAGAAAAACTTGTCATTATTCTCTGGATGGCATTTTATTACATACATTATCATTAATTAGCAACTTTAGGAAGTAAGTAAATGTCAATAAATACTTAATGCAAAATACATTTTTTTTTTAACTTGGAGCAGCTTTAAATGGTTTTATGTTCATAAATACAAATGATTGGATTTTGGTATATTTTATAACATTAATGTTCCTGTTTTCTGTCTACCCCACTCTACTGCTCCAAGGCAGGCATTTTAAGTTTTTCATAACCAGATTTACCTTTTGTTTTGCTATTTATAAAGTATAGAAGAATAATTTTTAAAATATTCAATGATTTAGAAATCAAATTTTAAAAATTGAAGAGTCTTTTGAAGGTCAGCAATTTTGACGTCTACTTAATGTATTTAACAAAGATGAGCTAACCCAGCAGCAGCAATATATCAAAGCAAATTCCATCTCACTTTTGAATAGGAAAAACTTTAAAATATCATTTCCTTTATGATTTTCTCTGATTGTGAAGCTTCACAAATTAAAATGTGGGTGCTCTGTTGTTAACCCGAGGTTATATAAGTGATACGATCAACAGTGTTGGTGGTAAGGACACAAACTGAAGATGCAGGGATATGTTTCAAAAATACCTCAATTATTTAAATACATGCTTGCAAAATACATGCATGTTTAACTGTGTGAAATCATTTGTGTCTGGAGGTTGAGATTGATGGGAAGACCAGATAGATAGGTAGATAGATAGGCAAAGGAAGACCAGATAACAAACAAATGAAAACCCTCAAGGATTGTGTTTTGTCGGGTAAGACATTGTTGCACAATATTTAAATTACTGGCATTGAGGCTTTGAAAAGGATGCCAAATGTGTAAAAGGGACATTATTCACTCCAAGCTAAGAGTTCAGTATTTAAAATATAGAAGAAAAACAACAGCAACAAGAGCAACGGCATGGTAAAGATCTTAAAACACAACACATAAGAATAAAAAATAGAAAAATATACAGCAAACTTTTAATTATTTTAAGATAGTAAAATATAGCATTATGAATTTTTCTATTCAATACTCGATATTACAGTATACTTTTGCAGCATGCTATCGTTTCCTCAGGAATTCAAATTTGAATATATGGGATTATAAAATACATATTCCAAAAATTATTTCTACAGAAAATAGTATTAATAGTAGTATCCACTTGAGTGTTACTGAGCTTAATTTATTTTCAAATACTTTTAATATAAATTATCCACAATTTAAATATACTTTATATGGTTGGTTTCCTTTTCCAAGTGGAAAATTTATGGACACATCACAAAGCTTTGTTACAAATTGTATTTAAGTGATATCCAATTCAGAAGACAAGACAAATTAATATTTTTGAATAAATATAGTATAGTCATTCTATTCATTGCTTCTTCTTACTCTCATTAAAAAAAACTACCATTGATTTACCCTCAATAATTACTCTTCTTGAGAGTAAATTTAACATTTTTACAAAGTTCATATGTTTAAATAATGTATTTTGTCTTGCTGTATAGGTAGCATAACTGAAAAGACTTATAGGATTCTAAAAGTATGTTTAAAAACAACTCAGACACCATAAAAATGACTGGCAATTTTTTCTCTGGAGAAAACAAATATTTATTATTATTGAAAATTTATAGGAAATTATATTAGTGTTTATTTTAAAATGTCAGATACCATATATTAATTTTATATTGAGAGCAGTGCATCTGGCTAGGACTCAAAATTATTATGCTCAATATAAAATTAATATATAATATAATTTTGCTAACTAAACTACAAATATGATAAGTTACTTTGGGTTTTACTAAATTCAGTAATGTGTGATGTAACTAATTCATGTAATTAGTATATTCTGGAAAAGAATATTTTAAAGGACTGGGAATTAGCAACAGTAAAATTAAATATAAAATAAACAAATAATCACTAATTTTTAATCTTGACAAATTCCCAAAGGTCTGACTAAACAGCACTGAATGTACAGCTTCCAACAGCTTTGCAAAAACTAAAGGGAGGTCGCAAATTGAGAAAGATTATAGCTGTGTTGAAAATAAACAAAATCAGGCTATAAAACCAGATGTCAGTTTCAGTAAAGTGTAAGTGCCTGATATTTGGAAATCTGCAGATAAAAATACTCAAATCCACCAAATAATTCGGTCAAAAACAGATTGTATAGGATATGCACACGGGTGGGTGTGTGAGATGGGAAAGGTTTTTGGATATGCAGGGAGACAGTGTGATTCTAAAATATGAAAGGAAATGAAAAATCAAACGAAACAGACTAAGCCTCCACTCTCCTTTCTTTCAGAAAGAAGCCTGGCACGATAGAGTTTATTTTACTTTTGGCCAAGGAAATTGTCCCTTTAAGCTATAGGAATGAATTGTCTCTTTTTAACTGCATTTTCTCCCTGCAGTACATAATCACTGTCTGTCACACTTTGATGTCATAATCATCCGCTGAAGCTCCGCCGTTAAAGAGTAAATCTGCTTAACTCACAAAAAAAGGAGGAAAATTGCACAGAGGCACTTGCTTCTCTTGCCTCAATGGCAGCCCATTTGAATTACAGAAGTGCAGTATTATGTCACTTTGGTATTACGGGTGCCATTTCAAAAGCCAAAAGCCTATTTTTAAAAATATATCTTAATCAGTTCAAACAGAAACAGCAAGTATTTGCCATTAAATGAACATTGTGTGTGCGTGTGTACGTGTGCATGTGCATGCGTGAGCAGCATGAAAAAGCATTAAACAGCGGAAGAATGTTAGTGTATATTCAAGCTGCAACTTCCCAAAGGCAAAGAGCTCTTAAACTTTGCATCTACTTCCCTCTCTGAAAAAACATTTTGCATTAAGAGTTCACTCCTGAAGGATAGCTGGCAACTTGTCCTGCTTGTGCTGGATAAAGAATAATGAAGTTAATTTTGCGAAATAAAGTGGAAATTTTTTACAGTGATTAATTTTATGTCAAGCCAATGTGATTTTATTATTTAATGTTTTTAAAAAGTCAAAATCTGAAGATTCATTCATTTATTCTTGATCTTTGCTTATTTGGCTATTGAATAATTTGTTTTTGCTAACAATTCATGGCATATTTCTGATCAGAACAATTTCAATATCAATAAAAACAGCTCCCCCCCGCCATTTTTTGCTATGCTTTACCAATCTGCAGCTGGATGCCATATCAAAAAGTCCACAACTTCAAGTAAAAAAAAAAAATTGAGTTTCCACATAAGTGGCCCACATTGTCTCATCTGCAAGCATTTTCCAGTTGAATTCAGGTTTTCTTTGAATTATCTCATATTCTTCAATAAGAATTTCAAAAAGCATAAAGAAAGATAAAAATCCCACTTTATTAGTTTCATGTCAATCCTACTTTGTTGCATCATAATGGGTATTATACATGTTGAAGAAACTCCACAGGAAATTGTATCAGTCTACTTTGTGTATAAAATACTTAAAGTTTGTCCTATTTAGAACAGGGCATCTGAACCTCTATTTAAGTGGTTCCCTGCTGTTGCTCTTGCTCATACTCTTTTAATAATAATAAAGAACTCCTCAAAAAAGAAATGTGCTTTCAAAGATATATTAAATCAACTTTCACAGTAAAACATTCAAAAACCAATAATATTTTATATTGTAAGATTTCATGGAAGCAGGAAAGAAATTGCTGCATTTGAATGCTCAATGTTTATTTTATATGACGTGGATAACCTTGGGTTAATTTTTAATTTTTAGTAAGATGGTAAAATTCTTTCGTTGTTAACTTTCTTGATTTAACAGATTGCAGTACAGTGTTTTCCCTTACTACTTTTTCTCTAGTTGTCATTTCTTTGCATCTGATTCAGGAAGATATTGTCTTCAAATTTCGTCAGTTGCGCGATTTAAAATTGATTAGGTAACTTGCCATGATAAGGTAAAAGAATGACTGTGTTTCATCTCCCTTATTATGTTTTTCGTCCGCAAATCTATGCAAACAACCTCTTAAAATATGTAATATTCATCATCCACCTTTCTGTCTCAATACAAACTCATCTAATGCATTTCAACCTAACTGTTCCTTTGTTTATAAAATCTATGATCTTAGAGTTTCTAATTACAACTTTTAAATTACAAATTTAGGTGATCCATCTAGAAACAAGAAAGCTATAGTAAGAAAATGAGATACTTCTTATAAAATGAGGACAAATTGCTTTCATAACTTGATCAACAGAAGCAGTACCTGCCTTCCTGGACATAATTTGTCAAAGATTGCATTTTTCTTGCATGTGATCCCATGATGAGTTTTAAAACTTTGCTGATGGGCAAATCCTTAAAAAGGAAGCTTTAAATCATATATTTAAAGAGATCCAGCTCCCATTGTAAGACCGCCCACTCTTTCTTTACACCAAAAGGGGATGCTATTCACTAACGGGAGGAAGGCTTGACACAGCAAACAGTGTGAAATCACAGTTCACCCAGGGGTTGTGCAGCTGTACGGGCAGAACACCTTCATAAATCAGGACCTTTGGGGCTTTCGCTCCATTCCCATTCCTTGGGGGATTATACCTTCTGAGTTGCAAAACAGAATACACTGTATCTAAAAGTCGTGAATTCTGTATTCTACACCATGTCCCTCACCTCTCACTTTAACCTGGCTCATGGGGACAGGAGCCTTATAGATTTAGTTAATGTGGGCTTTAGAAGTGAAGTCAAATTTGGAAATTAGGTTAGCAACAGCTTACTTCCCTCGAATAGGTCTTCTGCAAATGTTAGCAATTTAAAAGCCACAATGTTCCTAATATGAAAGTTCTGGTTTTATAATGGAATGAAGCTTAGGATGGGAAAATCATGGCAAATAGAGAATTCACAACTCCGTTGTCTGCAATATTTGTTAGACAGATAAATAGATTTGAAAGCAATCAGAGGGGGACCATGAATGTTCTAATATTGTTAACTATTATTGACAGAGAATAACGTATCAGCATCAGTTGGCAGGTAGGAGGAAAATAATTGTCTTAAATGTCATATTCAGGCATTTTTCCATAGAGCTTCATGATGAGAGAAGTGACATGACTTTTTCTGAACTTTAGAGAGACACATCTAGAGGTAGTTCGGATAATGGCTTGGATGGATTGATAAGGAGAATGTAGGGAAGCTAGTAAAAAAGTAAAACCAGAAATTCACAATTATAATTATGAAGACCTAAGTTAAAATTTCTGCAGTAAAAATGGAGAAGAATCAGGAAAATTGAGAGCATTCTATAAGATGCAATAAATAAATTTAGGAACCCATTAGAAGCTGGTTGTGTTAAGGAGGAGTGTTATTTTGTTTGTTTGTTTTGTTTATTCCCTGTCCCCCCATGTCAAAGGGTTTTGGAAACCGAAAAGATAAATTGTACTGTGAATTGTGATTTGAAGCTTTCTGGTTTGGAGGTCTGGGAGAAAAGTGACAGTAACTGACACAGGTACAGGAAGAACTGTTATATGACAGAAGACAGAGAATGGTTTTGGAAACATGAATCAGTTGTTGCACTCAATAATGTAGAATTAGCAATATGAAAAAGTTTATAATTTATTTCATTCATATCATTTTATTCTTAGCATTGTATTTCCTCCTAGTACTGATGTCTGTCTGCTCCCTAGCCAGTGGTGACACACTCCCCTGCTCTCTCATTACACCAAATTATTCCCAGCACCCTCCAACCACACAGGGCACTTTCACTTTCTGCATGTTTGTTTATGGACTTCCATATATCGGTATTTTTCTGCTTGTCTCTTGATCAAAAGTGTTCTTTCCTTTGAGGTTATCCCTTCACACTCTCTTCATCTCTGTGTTCACAGCACTTGATTCACACCACTGCTCTAGCGCTATCGCCTTGTGTTCGTAGGGTTGTTTTTCCTCTGTACACTCCTGTTCAATAGATGAATCGATTATGAGGACTTCAATAATAGAGGCTGTATCCTATTCACAATTGCATGTCTGACACTTACAAGGTATCTATGATAGGACCTCAATAACTGTACACTGGATTGAATTGAAGAGATGAAATATGAGCCCAATTGACAAGAACAATGGAAAAAAAATAACAATTAAATCAAACAACCTATGAATATATTCCTTACCATCGCATGAAAGCCAGAAGACTTCAAGTATTTCCCTACCCATTGAGATGTTGCTATTTCCTTCCAGGATGCTTCTCGCCCATATCATCCCCACTGGGAGTCCGGAATACTCTCCAAGATTTCTCTATGTCACTGAAGGCTTTATGATGGCCTTATAGTCTCATGTTCAACTCAGGATCTGCACTCTTTTCTTTATTGACTTAGTTTAGTTCTTAGCTCATGTGACTAACCCCTGCATGTTGCTTGTGTTCCAAATTGCTTAGGACCTAGGCATAAAACTGGTCTTTTGTTGAGTTTCATTAAAAATCTAACCATTGTCAAATATGTGTATATATTTGTAGTGGGCTTCATCGAAGATATGTGAGGTTAAGCCGGGGTAGTAATTTTACAGACACAAATTACCTCAAATCTAATATTTGATGCACGGTTTTTCTAAAAGCCATTTGATCAACTATCAGATGTTTTTAGTGATCACTTCCCAACACATCGTCCTACCTTCACACCAGCTTATTGACTCCCTGGCTGATTTCTCTTCGTTCTGCTTCACGACATCCCTTTATATTCTTCTACCTCCATTATTCAAGGTGATCCAACTGTAACCAGCTCCATATTAACCTTTCTGTCCACCTGTGCTGCTCAGAGCCACTTAGGAGATTATAGTTGTTCATAGTAGGGTTTTTTTTCTTTCTCCATAACATCTCTATATCAAATTTATATTTTCTTGAGTAAAAGTGGAAGTAAAATCAGTGAGTCTCCTTAATATTTTGAAAGAAAAAATCAGTTTGTTCCAAGATTAGCCTCAAAATTTGTTTTTATTATAAGGTAAGGGTAGAATAACACTAAGTTCTCCTATATCTTACAATCGTAGAGCTTATAGTTTACATTACTGCATTCTCTGAGAATTCTTCAATTTCAGTGTGCATTTTCTTCCTTAGTGTCACTTTGGCCTTTTCTACGGGTATTTATAGTAGAATTTTTTGTGTCTACTTTCAAAATCCTTGAGTATAGGAAGAAAATGATTCAGTATTTTTATTAACCTCAAATATATAATTTAGCTTGTGCTCCTCCTCTTTCCATAACTTATTCATTTACAAATATATTTCCAAACAAGTTTAAATATCTTTTTGCCATGATCTTACCTTTAAATGATCTTACAATTATCTCCACTATAGAATCAGGAAACTGATACGATTGTCCTCTTGATTTCTTGACATTATCTATTCTCTTTCTTATCTTAACTACCAAGGTTCATTTTTCATTTTGATAACTGGTTTTTTTTTTTTACTTTTATTATTAAGACTTTAAGGTTCACTTCTTTATATAAGATTAAATGCTCTAGATCTGATATTCCAACCCATGTTTTCGAGAAAATTTCTCTACCGAGAAATCATTAAGCTATTTGAAAAACAGAAATCATTATAATTCCTTTGTGTTTTATCAGTCTTGTTTTTCTTACCATCATTAGATCAATATCATCTTTTTGTCTCTTAGACATGTGGTTCACAGCCACACCACTTCTCCTACCACATTCCATGTATTCCTAATCCTGTTTCTTCCTTCACATCTCTAAAACACCATCCAAAACAAACAGTTCTTTCTTCTTAGTCGTCTTCTTTTAAAAACATGTTTTCTCTTGTCCCCAGGGGCAGATACTGTCTCTCACATGGTGGGTCTGAAATGTTTTGAGAACAGATACTATAAGAGAAATAATCTTCAGGATGCAAAGCTGTGGGGGGTACAGAATTTATCACTAGAATGCATCTCTGAACCTGGCTGTTCCTCTACCCCTTTCATCCCTGACCTGAATGGCAGCTGAGCAATGCCTGTGTTTAAGTGAACTATGAGCCTTTATGTTCAGTACAATGCTTCACTGTCTTAAAGTGCTCACAGGTGCTTTTATTAGGTACTGCAGATACTCTTTGTTAATAACTAAGACACTGATGTTAATAATAAAGCAAAAATAGTGAATGCAACGGTGGCCACCAATCAGTGGAATATCCAATTAAAAATATGCAGAAGCTTACCACCATGTTATCAAATCTTTTGAGATGAGTCTGGCTTGGAGTGAGGAAACTCTCATAGCGTCACAGGAAGAACTTGGTATTTTTCAAATAGGAAGCTCTAAATGAATATAATTTGAATGACTCTAAAGTCAGAGATATTATAAAAGTTTAATATCTTTGTGGAAGTACAAAAGAGAAGGCTAATGGCAAAGTTTGCTAAGGCAATCATTAATGCTGTTCATTTAGAATTCCACTTCTTTCCCCTTGCAGGCCCATGAGAGGATTACACTTCCTTACACCCTTGGTGTTAGTTGTGGCCATATGGTTTGCTTTGGCCAGTGAAACTTAAGTGGAAGTGACACAAGTCACTTCCAGATAATAGCTTTCATAGTCCGTGTGGAATTTGTCATATACTCCTTTTCCTTCTGGCGTGGTGATGAGCAACATTTGGGAGATCGCTGTTCCCTTAGCCTGGGCCTCTAGGGACAACACAGAGCCTTGATGCCACATAAGGGAATACAGGGTAAGTGAGACATTCTTTTAAGTGGCTGGGGTTCGGTGGTTATTTGTCCTAGCACCGTCTTTGCACAGGACGTGAATGCAAAAATAATTCCACTCTTTACTTTATATAGATTGTTAAAACAAAAAAACCTTCTTCCCTCAAACCTTAATGATTTTACATATTAGAAACCTAAAAAATAGAAATTAAAAATTATAACCTCATTTTCATTGGTGGACAATACTATAAACAATCTCCATTTGGAGTAGAAAATTTCTATATGAAATTATGAAAGTGGAGGAAAAAAACTTTCTCTTCCTTTGAATACTTTTTTGTGCCTCAATAAGAACATACAGACAAAGCTCATCACAAATATTCGTAAGGAAGAGTCTTGCACAAAAACAGGAAAGATGAACAAATAAAGAATTCTATGTGCTTTAAAAAATTATCCCTGAAAGTACTTCATCAGTAACTGTAATATATATTAATGAAGAACCCAAGTGAAAAACTTCTCACAGAATAAAAATTTTACATAAAAGTCTGTCTAGAACTTTGAAATTGTATTCTGGAAAATTATGTAGAATGAAAAATTTAGATATTAAATTCTTTCCTAGATATTAAGATATTGATCTTTAAATTTAAGAAATGTAAAATATCTATTTCAAAATGAAAATCATCTTTTATGATAAGCAGTCATCTCGTACTTACTTTTTGTAAGTTTATTTCAAATGTGGATTCATTTTTTAAACAGAATATTTAATTTTTAATGTCTTTATTAAACAGATTTTCACCAACTTTATATCTAGAACACTAAGCTAAGTGTAATGAGGTATGAAAAAACTATATAATACGAGCTACAACTTCAACATGTTTACTATAGAAAAAATCTAAATGTATCAGAAGAATATACATATTAGTATAAATTAAGACAAAGGGGTATGAGAATTCAGGGAAAAAGAAAAAGAAAAGCATCATTGGCACATTTGTCTTTCCTCAAAGTGGCAAACAACTGAGCATTCTTAGGAAAAATGTAGATCCTATCCTAGCCCAGATCTAAGCTATTTCAGTAAATTTTACTGAAAATTAATGGAATAATGAAAAACATTAAAATTAGTAAATAAGAAAAATATTATAAACGTTCAATCATTTGCTCAAATTTATTTCACTATAATTTCTAAATGTGCAGGGTTATTCCTTTTCCATAAATGGGATTGTTTTTCATTGACTCTTCTAGGAAAGTACTGTGTAACAACGATTTCTCCTTTTATAGATTCCTTAAACCACTCTGACTAAATTCTATGTGGTTAGTGGGCAAATATGTGCATTCATAGCTGCCTATTTTTAGCTATAGTAAATTTGCAGAATTAGAGCAATTCACACCACAATATACACAACCAAATAATCTATATGATTTGGAAGAAAAAACTCTAATAGTTAATTATCAGCTGGTAGGTAAGTTCACTTAACTGTTGGGATAATTGTTGAATTTTTAATTACATAGCTAAAATAATAACAGAATTCTAAATTTGAGAAATAACTTGAAATGTAGTTATTTTTTTTTTTACATTCTAAAGGAACCTCCACACTGCCTAAAAATGCACATTTGAATCAAAGAAACAAAAACCGAAGGAAAAAATTTTACAGGAAATATGCAGTAAATCCCAAGCCTTTGTGTGCATTCTAATTTTTTCTTTCCTTTTGTCCTTATAGTTACTTTTGCATAAAAATTTTTAAGATATTCAAAATTATTAAAATTAAGATATCTCTTATTTCTTAAGTCTCTTTCATAAACAGTTCAAGGAAACTCCTGTTACAAGTGGAATATGAGGTGGAAAAACATTTGACTGATAAAGAAATGCTGTTCATCTCAGTAAAATAAAAATGAAATGTTATTCCTCAGATTTCCTCATGTCTGTATATGTAAAGGGCTCAAACATAACATGACAATGGAGAAAATGTTCTTTGTCTGGCCAGGCAGCCATGCCGGAGCTTGTCTGATGTTCTATAGGTAGAGGTGTGTTATCGATAAAGGTATTGAAATATATCTGCCAAATAGCTCAGAAAACTGCTATGTTTTCTCTGAAGAGACGATGGAAGAAAATCTTGCTCTAACCTAAACTTTCATTTGCTGGAGTTTGGACAGTATCCTAGCAAACAAGAAATCATCACTTTCTATCTGTAGGAACATTGTTAAAAAGAACTTTATTCAGTCTTATTTCAATAGTTTTTTCTTGGTAATATGAAGGATGAATTAGGTTGATCACAAAAGACTTTCACTACTGTGAATTACCTGTTTCACCTTGGAAAGCCACACAAAATGAACCTCTTAAGCCTTTTGAAAATGACCTTTTTCCTCAGCAATGATTTATCTTTCCCCTCGAAAATCCGTTTTACAAAAGGGAGTATGATTAAAGGAAGCCAAGCAGCACAAACACTCGCTGAAGATCCTGCTTATCTGGAACTCAGTTGACAATGTGTGTTTTTGGGGTTGGGAATGCTGCAGGTTCAAGGGATAATTCTGCCTTTCAGGCACTTCAATTTATTTCATGCCTGAGCACTGTCATTGTACGCAGACAAGATGAAACGCATCGTTGTGTAAAGAAATTGAAATGGAATCCTACTTGACCCAGCAGGATGGGGCATTATGTTTGACTCAGTAGTGATTCCTGGGATAATATCTAATTCCAGGAGGAAAATTTCTTGATATGGCCACCTGCTGTGAACGGCTTTGTCCAGGGATCACAAGTTGTTCTGGGTGACTAGGCTCAGGACATGCCTAGAAGAATGCAGTTCGTCTCCTGCTGGCATTTAGATCTCTTCATTTTCTTGATGCTTTCTATTCAACAGGAACAAGTGAATGGAACAGGGGGGTTGGGAGAATATGAAGCACTCCGCACTCTGGTAGCAATGAGAGTCAAGGCCCGCTTGACCCGAGATTCTTATTTATTTAATTTTTTAGAGAGCCATCATTATATCTTCACAGGAAACTTTTTAATTTTTACACTTCTCGGGCCAGCCCCCTTGCATGTCTTTCTCTGTTCAGTGTGTGTGAAGTATTTACTTTGAAAAGGCTGCACACCAATAGATTAAATAAAATAGGAACACTCTGTGTCTCACAAGAGAGAATCGTGCAGACAGCTTTATTACTTCTATCAGAGAACAAAGATTTTTCCCAGCATGCAGAGGATTATTAGGACAGAAGCAAATAAACGGGATGTGTGATGTCAAAGCCTCAAATGCGATCAGGAAAAATTGTCTAATTGATTTTACTGCAATTATGCTTTTTGCAATACAATTCCTCAGTTTTTACTTCTGAACTTTCCTTATCTTTTATAATTTTTACAGATTTATTGGATACAAATGCAAGGAATATACAATCTATTATCTTAAATCTCCTTCATAAAATCTAGAGAATATAGTTTTAAATTAGCGTCACTCAAAATAAAACATTCATAGATTAATGTAATAATTATTGACAATTGGCAACACATCCCTCGACCCCCACTCCTCTTTTTTTTTTTTAAGAATGCTGATACCATGACACATTCATTATCTAAACTTCAACATTCCTTACCTTGATCAGTTAAAAGTGAATTAAATGAATAATGGAAAACTTTCTCCTTAAATCTTCTTAGTAGATTTTCGTCTTTCCTCTTATTTTCTTAATTTCTCTCTGGAAATCAGCTTGAAGTTAGGAGGATTTAGCTCATGAAAACTTATTTGCTTGTTCTATTTTATTTTATTTTTGCAAGATAGCTCTGAGAACAAAAATAAACAATGATTGTTTCATCTCCCAAGTAAAAGAAGCAAGCTTTCAAGCCTCAATTCTTGCTCTAATAAAAATAAATACTTCTGAAAAATGTATGCATGATAATTTATGCATTAAATGTATGCATATGTATATATTCACAGTGCATACAAATACTTTAAACACATTCACACATGGCCAACTACATGTGACATATACATACATATATACACACATACACATTATATAATAAGATATACATAGCTCCATATATTGTAATTTCTTTATGTAGAATATATTTACATATTACTGCAAATGATTACATTGTTCCGTTTTGTTTAATTGTGAATAATTTCCAATGTTATGAAATCTATTTAGAATATACCCACATTTTACATTTTAAACCAATAAAATTCCAAAGGTATTTCGCTAGTATGTGGAAATAGTTTTTGTATTCTTTTATTAGATATTCCTGAATTTGAGACATTTGAATAAAAAAAGAATATATTTCTACAAATTCAATTAGAAAATCTGAAGTCACTGACCTTGTTAGCTTCATTCTTTAATAACTGTTTTAAGCTAAGAAATACATGCTATGAACCAAATATAGCAGTTGGTTAAAGATTTTAGGATTAAAAAACAAACAAAAAAAATAAGTGCACTATTTTAAAAGTCAGAGTAGCAAAGTAGTAAATTATTCCTTGTATTAGAAAATTTACATATGTACACCTTTGGGTTATAACATCTATTTTATAAAAATATGATATAAAATTCTCAGTTTCTTAACTTTTCCCTTTCCCTTGCTTTTCCTTGCTAATCAATTCATTCTAAAAACCAGTATGCAGAGTTGTGCAAAGCAGAGCTCAGCACAGGGAATGTTTAACCACTTTAGTGGTCAAGTGCAAAGCATTCAATCCCAGCAAGCATGTTGACCAGGGCATCTGCCAAGGAGGGTGACCTGGCTCAGAGTATTGGAGCTCAACTGGTATGAGGAGGGTTTGCCTGCTGAAGCAGCCAGAGATACTATATCAGAGCCTAGGCAGGGTAAGAAATGCATTCATGTGGATCATGCCCAACTATGAAGTATAAGCACTTAAGTGGGGTAAAAAGCACATTCCAGAGGGGAGGAGATACAGTGCAGTATGGGGTATTGGTATATCGGCTATTCGGTGGTCCAGTGCTGGTAATATCCACTAGAGCTTCATGAAACCTGGTCAATTGATTACAGCAGATGTCTACTGCAACCAGTTGGATGAAATGATGAGGATGCTTGCTATTAAGCAGCTAAGATTGGTCAATAGAGACAGCCAATCTTCTTGCAAGACCACATGTCACAAAAAAATAGCACTGCTGAAACTGTAGAAGCTGGACTTGGAAACTCTCGTCATCCACTGTATTCACCAGTCACACCAACTGACTACCACTCCACTTCTTCCAGCCTTTGAACCACTTCTTGCAAGGAAAAATATTCAATTCTCAACAAGCTGTGGAAAACACCTTTTGTGATTTCATCACCACTCGCTCTCCAGTCTTCCATGCTGCTGGAATAAATAAGCTACAGTTAAGATGGCAAAACTATGTCGATAGTTTAGGTGCATACTTTAATTAATTGTGCTGCTTCTTGTTTGAAAATAACACTTTTGATTTGAAATCAGACATTCCATGTTTAATGACCTAATATAAAGGAAGGTTTGTTTAAATAATTAAATATATTGACAATAGCAGTAGTTATGGGAGAAAGGGATAAATATGAAAAAGGATAAAAACAAAGTTTTTTTTTTTTTTTTTGGGTCCTAATGGAATTGAAGTTATTGGAGTGAAGTCAAAGTTTTCAATATATATAGCTATTTATGGAAATAAATATATATGGAAATGTGATATACATATGTGTGTACATATATTCATATGCATGTGCTTATATGTGTGCATGTATGTGGATATACATGTACATATAAATCACACATACACACATGCACATACACTTATTACCTAACTCTATCGACTGTAAGGTGTTGGGAATAGTGACACTCTTATAAAGATAGGCACAATTAGAGCCCAGGTCTTAGTTTCTATGTATTGTTCTATACTGAAAGGAATCAGAGCACCCCAAAGACATAATTGATTTTGGGGCTGGGCAGGGAAAATAAAAGGTGATCTGGAACATTTGTTTAGAAATGAAGATGTGCTTAGAGAATGATGGGTATATGACAAAAGGCAAAGGCCTGCTTGAAATGGCTTCCACTTGGCAACTCTAGGATGATCTGAGCATTAAAATAAATAATGATAGTAATGGATTATAAGCCATTGAATAAACTAGGAATATATAAATTAATGAATGAATTGAAATTTTGATTAGGATGGGATATTTTCATAGTCCCAAAGTACCTCTTCACAAAATCATTGTTAATCACAAGGGAAACAAAAAAAAGTTTAAATGTAGAAGCTTAGCAAACACCATATAGTCAAGTGATCACAATTACATACCACCAGGAAGGCTGGAGTGAAGATCTCCGAAAATCTGCTTTTCCGTAAAAGCACTAAGAACAGAGGATAAAGTGTCAAAAGCAACTTTTCCAAAACTCTGGAAGTCAACCAAAGGCTTCTAACGATTTTAGAAATGTTTATTCAAGAAAAATAGCTGAATCTCGGTAAAAACAATGAGCATTTTGGCAGATTAATTAACTCTATTTCCATGCTCTCTTCACAGCTCACAAGGAGTACGGAAAATGAGCAGTCTCACAACCCTGGGCACAGTGAAAACTCGGAGGCTAGCAGCCAACAGAGAGGAAAGAATGGGTTTGGAGACCCCCAGAAAGCTCCATCCCTAGAGAACGGCCATCATTTGACCTCTTTAGAAGCTCTGTGGGAAAGCCCCAGTCAAAGGTTTGTCTTTATCTGATCCAGAATGTACCAGTGGGAAAGCTCTATCCTCTGGTATTTCTCTAAAAAATAAGTAGCAATTATTTAACACATAGTTACCTGAGTTGGCAGTATCAGCTGGAGACAACAAGCATCTGGGCAACGAATTTAAAAGCATAATTAGGGAAGGGTGAAGTCCAGAAGGGGCTTTGAAAAAACCCTTAGGATGCAGAAGGCTATGTACATGCCCAGGACAGCGCTTGTAACCAGGAAAAGTCTGAGGGCAGCCCTGTCTCTCATGTCTGGCTGACATGGATGGAGGCTCTGCACTGTCAGGAAGTGATGACTAAGGTTGAATTCTGAATTTCCAACTTACTCCTATAGAAATAAAGAGCCCTTCAGCAAAGAATGAAAGAGTTATTGGTTCTAGGCATTTAAAGAAGTGTCTGTCTAATCATTCATTGACCGCTAAACAGAGACTTCAGTGGCTGCACAAGACAACAAACACAGACTTTATCTAGTTAGTCCAGAAAATCACTAAACAATCTGCGATAGTAATAACAGTAACAGACAATAACAACAATAAACCTTGGGAAAGGAAAGGGATCTGAATCCCAGAGTTAACACATTATATAATATAATTTACATAATTATTATATATTTATTGCATATATTTGTTTATATATTTATTTGTATATTATATATTTATTAATTATTACATAATTATTTACATAATAAAAAATAACAATAGAATCTGTCCCCATAGATGTGTAGATATTGGAATTACTAGACAAATGCTTCAAATCAGTATATGTATATACATATATAACATATATATATTCATATTGTCAAAGAACTGAAAGAAACCATGTCTATTAAGTAGAAAATAATGTTTCACTATATAGAGACTATCATTAAAGAGATCAAAATTACAAAAAATATAGAAGTTATAGATTTTTGTAAAGTGTTAAAACTGAAATAAAAAAAACTTACAGAGAGGCTCAACAGCAGATTTGTGGTGGCAGAACTATGAATCAGGAAATGATGATAAGTCAATTGAGGTGATCTAATCTGAAAAACAAAAAGAAAAAAAGAATAAAGAAAAAAATCAACAAAGCTCCAGAGACCTGTGGGACAACAAAAAGCACACCAGCATAAGCATAATGGGAATCTAGAACTGTAGGAGAGAGTGAAAGCTATGAAAGAATATATGAAGAAATGAGGCCCCAAAACTTCCCATTTAATTAAAAAATTAATCTGTATATCCAGATAGTATGATGAACTCAAAGTAGGATAATCTCAGAGAGAGTCATACTTAGGCACAATATAATCAAATTTTTGAATGTCAAAGAAGGAATATTGAAAGTAGAAACAGCAAAGTTATGCATAATGTATAAAAGGTCTTCAAAAAGATTAATAGCCCACTTCTCCTCAGAAATTCTGGAGGCCAAAAGGCAATAAACTGACATATTCAAAATGTTAATTAAAAAAACAAGCTTTATGCAAGAATTCTCTATCCAGCAAAACTATCCTTCAAAAATAAAGGAGAAATTAAGACATTTCATATTTTTAAAAAGGGAGAGGATATTTTACTAGCACCTGCTCTATACAAAATACTAAAGGAAGTCTTTCAGCTTCAAAAGAAAGAACATTAGACAAAAACTTTAATATGCAAAAGAAATAAAGAGCATCAGTAAACGTAACTACACAGGTAAATATAACAGCACAAAAATATATTTTGTTTGTAATTCTTTTTTTCTCCTTTCAGATTTAAAAGATAAGAGAATAAAGCAATAATTATAAACGTTTGCTGATTGGATTATAAATAATAAAAATAATTAGGATGACAATAATAACAAAAAGTGGAGACTAAATGGAGCATTTTTGGAACAGGGTTTTCATGTAGTATTAATATTAAATTGGGGCCTGGCGCTGTGGCTCATGCCTGTAATCCTAGCACTCTGGGAGGCCAAGGCTGGTGGATCGGTCAAGGTCAGGAGTTCGAGACCAGCCTGAGCAAGAGCGAGACCCCATCTCTACTAAAAAAATAGAAAGAAATGATCTGGACAACTAAACATGTACACACACACACACACACACACACACATATGTAAAAATTAGCCAGGCAAGGTGGTGCATACCTGTAGTCCCAGCTACTTGGGAGGCTGAGGCAGAAGGATCGCTTGAGTCCAGGAGTCTGAGGTTGCTGTGAGCTAGGCTGATGCCACGGCACTCACTCTAGCCCGGGCAACAGAGTGAGACTCTGTCTCAAAAAAAAAAAAATAAAAAAAAAAAAAAATAAAAAAATAAATTGGTATTAATCTGAATGAGATTGGCAAATTACAATGTTAGTTGTACTTCCTGGGACAATAAAATAACTCAAAAATATAGTAAAGAAATAACAGATGTTGGGGCTCAGAAAAAGACACTCCAAAATATGACACTTAGGCACACCAAGTGCTTTGAATTACAAGAAATTGAAAGGCATTAGAAGCTCTCTCAGAACCAAGAATTTTATAACTTTCTTTGTTTCTTCAACCCCCAAGAACAGGGAGGGACTCTTTCTGAAATTTTCTTATCTGACTAAGGAGAATTCTTTCCAAAAGATCTGCAATTGTCTTAAGACTCTCTCCCTAGGAATCTCATCAAATAATTGGGAAAGATTAACCACTGGAGAAGACAGAACTATATCTATGGTCATCGCACTCAGACTCTTCAGAGAGCATTCTGACAGATTACCTGGAGATTTTTATCTACATAATAAAACAACCTTTGTTAACAACCTGTTTTAATAATTTAACGGTTTTTACCCTTAGTTTTCTTTAACTTGTTGGTCTCATTCAGTTTCCTAAGAGAATAATTTACAAGGTAATATCTGCCTCTTGATTCTATTTCTTTCTCCTAAAAATCATTTACCACCCCTATAAAACTGCTCCACACTTCCCTTTCTCTATGAAGAGGGTATTTAAGCCTTAGCTATTTGGCCCTTCTTTGAGTCTCGTATTTGTGGGATTCTTGTGTCCATGTACATGTTAATAAATTTGTATGCTTTTTTCCTGCTAATTTGTTTGTTGTCAGTTTACTTCAGCAGGGTAAAAGTGCCATTTTTCAGAGGGCAAAGGGGAAAGTATTCCTTTACCCATATACAAGTAAAAGGATGTAAAAAATAAGCAAACCAAACAGTAACCAAATAAAGCTGGAGTGGCTATACTAATATCAGGCAAAATAGACTTAAAGACAAAAATTGTTGCTAGGAGCAACAAATTTTATGTTGATTAAACGCTCAATTCATCAGGAAATTATAACAATTTTAAACACATGTTTTTCTAGCAACAGAACCCCAAAATATGTGAAGCTAAAATTGACCGAATTAATGGGAGAAATAGATAATTCAACACTAATATTTAAAGACTTTAATGCCTTGCCTTCAACTAGGCAGAAGATCAACAAGAAAATAGATGACTTGAATAGCACTATATTCATGCTAAAACTAACAGGCATCTATATAATATTACAGGCAAGAGTAGCAGAATACACATTCTTTTTAAATGCATTTGTAACTTTCTCTAGAATAGGCCATATGTTAGGCCATCAAAAAATCTTTAATATACTTAAAAAGATTGACATTATATAAAGTATACTCTCCAACAAAAATGGCATTGAATTATATATAATTAAAGAAAAAATGAAAGAATTCACAAATGTATAAAAATTAAACAAACACTTCTAAAAAATCAACAGTTTAAAAGAATAAATAAAAGAAAACAGAGACTACTTTGAGATAAATGAAAATGAAGACACAAAATGTCAAAACATATGGGATGCAGCTAAATCAGTGCTTAGAGGGAAATGTATGGCTCTAAAAGACTATATTATAAAAGATCTTAAACTAATCCATCACTTTAAGAAACCAGAAAAAGAAGAGTAAAACTAAATTTTGGCAAAAGGAGGGAAATAATAATTATCAGAGTAGAAATAAATGACACAGACAATAGAAAACAATGGAGAAAATCAACAAAACCAAAATTTGGTTCTTTGGAAATATCAACAAAATTAACAAACTGTGAAGTAGACTGACCAAGAAAAAAGAGAGATGACTCACATATCTGAATCTGGAAATAAAATCAGGGACATCACTATTTATTTCTATAGAAATAAAAAAATTATGTTAATCGATTGCTTTAAAAAGGTAAATTTAATAATCTCATGCCTTACTTTGTTTAGAATTTAGATGATCATCACCTAGCCATCTAGTTTAGCAAGAATAATATTAAAAATTCTATCTATTAATAGATGGACACACATATCACTTCCCAACATTCATGCATAAAAGCTTGCTATGGATAAGACAGTTCTTATTTACCAATTCTAAAGTAAGGCAAACAAATAACAACAAAATAAAAGTTCCTATGTAGAGCCAATTCAAAAACAGATCTTCCATTAATTTTCCTTTTCATCCACAATTAGGTGTAGGTGCAATTGTTTTATGTATAATCAACTTACATGGCAATTGATAGGTTTTCTTGGGACAAAGGTAGCCACTTGCTTTATTGCTTAAAGACTCAAGTGCCAATTACAATTCTGTTTGTTGGCCTTTCAGATTTATTGCTGCTAATGAAATGTGTACCTGCCAAATTCTGAACTGAAATAATTCAATGTAATTATCCAGATTCTGTGGTGCATCAAATAAAGGATGTCTTGAGATAATTGAATATTTAGTCATTAAATATAAAACCAATTTGTACTGATATATGTATCTTTTTAGTTTAAGGGAGAAAATGCCAAAATTATTATACATTTAAAAATATAGAATGATAACAAAACAAAACAAAAAACGACAGCATTCCAGGAAAACCAATTCCAATTGGAGAAGATGGAAACAAATGTGCAAGATGTAGAGTTTGCATGTTCTGAAGAATAAAGTAAGCTTCATTCCCTGTTAGCAACAGAATTTATTCTTATACAATTTATTGGACTAAACTAACTGAAGGAAATATGCCACATAAACATCATAATATTTTTCAGTAAGTGTTTCAGCAGGACACACTAAAAGGCAAGTCATGCAATCAACAAATCATCTATTCTCACCTTCAGGTAAGTTCTAAGAGGACAGAATTGACAACAGCTGTGTAACAAGCTTGGCCCTGGCTTGATGTTAACTAGTCATATGCCACAGCTTGAAGCATCTGTTTTCCTCCCTCAAAAAGTGGTTTGGAAGTCATTCCTTCAACATTCTTGATGTCCAAGAATGCACATTCTCACAACATTCCCCTGTGAAAGTGTCAGTATTTATTTCACTCTGTTATTAGCTATTTATCATTCAAAATTATTGTTTTTGTTTTGCATCCTCTCCATCACACACTGAAGAAACTCTTGCTCATGAGAAGGTAAACTGTAGCAATTCATTAACTCACAAATTAGAGTATTCAAACTACCCCTGTATATTTGACTCCTAGGTTTTGAGACCTCATCTACCTCATACATTGAATATTTTCCATATTCTTTCAAAAATAGCCTATTTTCACATGCTCAATTAATGACAGTTTATAAATGACACACACACAAAGACAGAGAGAGAGAGAGCATTCTTAATAATTCAGGCATATATGTTGAAGATCACAGGGCAATGGACTAGAAATATCTAAAAAGATTCAAGCTCCAAATAACAGTTAATTAATCTCTATCAAGTAAAGGTTTATTTTGTTCTTTTTGCTTTAAGTTATATATTAAAATATTAAACTACAGAGGAAAGAGAAGTACAAGTATACTTTTCCACCAATTTACTTGACTGAGTGTGCCGATCCCTTCTCTGTACTGAGACTCACTGTTCTTTTCTTAGTTTGGCCAGCTAAGGCAACATCCACTGGTAATCCTTAGTCATCACTCTATTCAACAGATCGAATTAACTATCACTATTTCAGTTCTTTCTCCTTCGTGACATGCTCTGCTTCTACTGCTTACCTCCAGACACTGATGCAGCTTGATCCTCTACCTGATAAAAGGCATCTTTAATGAATTGTTTACATGCGTGGTGGTGGGGAGGAGGCCCTGCTAAGGATTCCCATGACAGTTAGATCTCAGCATAGCTCCTGTAATTCACTTAGGGAATCAGAGTAATCATGAAGTGTAGCCCCCCTTACCCTCCTCTATCAAGTAAGCCCTGAGATTTAGTAGAATTCTACTTACTCTCAGTTTGTTCCAATCCTGACTTTATATATTCTTTGAAATGCAGGGTGAAGCCTACCATACATCAAGGAATATTATGAATTCAGATAATCCTAAATCTTTGTAAAATTCTTATGTTTCATTCATACTTTCCTTCCCCCCACTGGCCATTTCCATAATGTGACCATATAAATTTAATATGTATATCACATGATGTAGATTTCTCTCCAGAAATATACTTGGATTACATAAGTAGGTATAAATGACAAGTCTGAAAGACAGCTAGATATTGTCATAAGTAGACTATTCAACCATCCATTCATTCATTCAAAAGTACTCATTGAAGAATACCTGTGCCATCTCAGGTATCACGCTGGGTAACTATGAACAAGAAGCAAGACAGATCCCTATGGTCCCTTACTATAGTGGAGTTACATTCTGAGGGGAGACAGAAATTAATATTCTTTCTATCCTGGAAGGAAGAAAATCAAAACTACTTTGAAAAAGAATACTCTGGCTTCCATGAGGAAAACAGGATTTGGAAGTAAGCAAAAATTTAAGCCGGAAAATAAGGAGGCTTCTCCCTTGAAACTAACCCTGAATTGAGTAAAATTATGTCTGACTGAGCCGGGTTTTTACTGCCTAAGGAAGGATATGGGTCCAGATGCCTATGAAAACTAAAATTCATTTTCAGTTTTATTTCCAGTAGGAAATAATTCTTCCTTGCAGGGCTTCACTGACCTCTTGGAAAGAACACAGAGAAAACCCAGACATTGGAGCAGGGAACGTCAGCACACTGAATCTATAGAAGATTCAGAAGATCTGGCAACAGGTCACATAAGGCCACAGTGGAGGGGTATGATTATCAGCTTTTGGCTTTCACTAGGTCATGCACTCCCCCATCGGCTTTAGTCCTTGTCCACGT
Organism: Indri indri; assembly: GCA_004363605.1. Classification (NCBI taxonomy): domain Eukaryota; kingdom Metazoa; phylum Chordata; class Mammalia; order Primates; family Indriidae; genus Indri; species Indri indri. The sequence continues at coordinate 115,328 of RJWJ010000936.1, forward strand.
CTTTTGTCTCCCCAGCACTGAGGAACAATATCAGTTGCCTTTATCATCTTACATCTATTCTACTACATTGACTTATGTTATCTTGAGCCTGAAGCTATCTAAGAGACCCTTGCCTTAGTGGAAAGGTGAGATCATGCTTGTAGACAGAATTTGACATAGAAATGACACATGATAAAAGCAGAGTATTTGAGGAGTCTAAAATTTTATCAAGAGACAAAAGCAAATTCCAAGGGATTAGAGAAGAAGATGACAAAAAAAAAAGTGAAGAGAGTGTAGTTAGTGGGTCAGCTGAGAGAGGAAATTCATGCCTTACTTCTCCAGAAGAGACCAGGGAGACAGTAAAAATCCCGATGAGGCATCTGTTTCTGAGACATAAGGAGATTTATGCCACGGAGAGATAGCAACACCTGAGAGTGGAAATAGTTCTGTGATGTGGCTGGACATGTGGTGGTTTCAATAGTTTCAGAGGGATTGCTCTGGCCTAGCATGACCCAGAATGGGAGCAATGATCTCTGTGTGCCAATGCATGGTGTAGAATTAACTATGAAGGCTGCTAGACCTGGAGTTTTCTTTCCAAGAGGGGTGAGAGATGTCCCAGCAGATACCTTCATGGACAAATCACGTGGAACACCAGATTCCAGCACATCCACACTCCTCCCTATGTTCACCAATTCATTAGTGTTGAAGGAAATCTGGGAAAATTGGTACCTCTGTCAAGCTGAATAAAGAAAAATGAAGTTATATATCATGCGCACCTAGATTTGTGGACTGCGATATGCATTTTCCAAAATTTAGTGATACATGCAATGATTTGAGAAAATTCATAAGAGAAAACAACAACTGGATACCCAGAGTAGCAGTCTTTCTCCAGAGCAGATGTGGCACCAAACACTTGGAAAGACATTGGAGAGGATCCCGACTAGACCTGGAAAGCCCCCTTAGCCATGCTGGCTAACGGTAGTCATAATCTCTTAGCAAAGAAGTACTGGAAACTTGATAATCACACACACAGACACACACACACACACACACACACACACACACACGTACACACACACACATCTGTTCCCATTTTAGAGTGTGGGTTTAGTTTTCTTCACATATGATTTTGTTGTTTCGGATGGTAAAGTCTCTGTGAAGAATTCTTACAGACTTTTTAAAGATGTCTGAAATTTATACTTTTAGGTCTTACCTGACTCTAACATTGATTCTGGAGCCCAGAGTGGGAAAAACCCAATAAACAACTTCCTTAGAGATGCTGCGCTAATGAGGTTTATTTCTTCCTGGCTCTGTTGCCCAATACACTTGCACCTGATACTCTTGGTGTTTTCTTATGAGTAGATCACGTTTTTTCACTTCTACCTTGAGAATTCACATCAAGTGGATTCAGATATCACTAAACAGATTTCATCACTATGCCCTTTACTTTTTTGGACCCTTTCTTCAGTAGTCAAGTGTACTTTTCAAAAATGAAACGGATGATGAAACAGAGGGGACAATGTTGAGAATAAAAGTCCATGTAATGAACGTGTATCAGCACTATCATCTCACTATTTACAGGTAGATGTGTTGAAACAACACTGAGCAGTGCACTAAATGAAAGTTTCCAAGGCTAACTCATCAACGGATTCTAGAATATTATATGATTAAAACTAAAATATTTATATACTCTTTATTACTTTTATTCTATTCTCCCATACTATCTCCTTTCCCTGTTAATATTACTTTTCCAGGGAACTGCTTTTTAATCCCCTGAGGACCATTTCTTGTGGCAATCTATGCCCTTCCCCCTATTCATCATTGTTTTGATTTCATTGTGTTTTTTTCTGGTGACACTACAGGACTTCAAAGTGGCCTTCACTCCATATCATTTATCAACTTTTCCTACCCATTCAGTGTCACTTTGGTGTCCCACAGAGCAGCTGGCAGCAGCACAGCAGGCCTAAAACAAGACAGAATTGGCAAAGCCCAGGAGTGAATAGTTAAACTAGAAAACACCGTGCAATGTGAATAACTTAGAAACAATTCAGTGACAGTATTATGATGTACATGTTCATGTGAGGTTAGGAGAAGCAGAATTGTAAAATATATGTGCACATGTACACATATCTAACATATCTAGTGAGCATTTAGCAGTATCTTGAAGAATTTTTGAACTTTAAAGGAACTCAAAGATCAAGAACTCAATACGAGGAAATTGGATGACAGAGAGGTAAGAAACTTATCCAATGTTGGCCACCATGTTACAGGTGGAAATGGACATAATCTTGTTCTCCTCAGTCTCAGACATGTTCCATTCCACCCTTTAGCATACTGCCACGAAGAATGTGTGATTTTTATCAGTCACAAGAGTATAAACATCACCTTTTTTTAAAATTGTCATTTTTCTCTTTTAATTAAGATAATCTTAATGTTTGCTACCAAAAACTGTTTTGATTTAGAAACCTGATAAGTTTGCACCGATATATTTCCAAAATATTTCCAGCTTGGTAAAATTTGCATTGGAATTTAGTCTCCAAATTATCTGTAAAATAGTTTTTCTCCTTTTCTCTTTATTTTCAGGAAGATACACAGTTTACCTTCTAAACGTTTAATGAGTTTTAAATTTTTGTTATTATGCTTTATATTTCTAAGAACTCAGTCTTAATCTCTGTAAATTCCTTTCTTACAGCTACTGCTCTTCTTTTATGGGGGAAATATCTTCAATTACACTGCGAGGATAATAACATTTTTTTTATTTTCAGTCTATTTATTTTCTTTCCTACAAAACACTTTTTTCTTCCATGTTTTACTGTTGTTGTTTATTTGCTTGTTTCTTTCTTCATTCTGGTCTTTATCTTCCAGGTTAGAGATGTTTCTCAGATATATGGCATTCTTCAGCTGTTTTCTCATAATTAAGAATTGAGAACCAAGAATTTGTTTAGAAATTTTGAGCGCAGGTGTGGCACACCAAATGTGGACTTCATTTTTGGCTAACCTGACTGGACAATTTCAATGTGGACAATTGATGTAAATATCTTCTCTTGCAATGGTTAGATTTTGAGAAAAAAAATTTTGAGAAAAAAATTCTCAAAATCATACTCAAATTCTCAAAAAATCATACTTTGAGTAAGAAACCAGTCTGCTAATATTTTAGACATGCCTGAGAGAGGAGTGCTGGGAATCTCAAAATTCAGTGTATAAACATTCACTTAGTAGCCTTTTTTGAGGATATGCCACCGTACACTTGGCCTAGTGTCTTCCAATCCAGGTACTCTCTGTTAATCTTTCCAATCTTCTGCCATTACTGTGGAGAAAATCTGGAGATCTAAAGACTTCTTATATAGCTTTGCAACCAAGCTCTGTTGTCTGAGGGCAGGAGGAGATAGATGCTCCAGCTCAAGAAGAGAAAGCAAATTTGCCTTTATTCTGTCTTTTTGTTTTATCCAGGCCCTTAATGGATTAGATGATGCCAGCCCTGACTGATAAAAATGGATCTTCTTTACTCAGTCTACTGATTCAAATCTCAATCTCTTCTGGAATCCCAGAAATAATGTTCTATCAGCTATCTGGGCATCCTGTAGCCAAGTTAACACACTTAAAAAAGCTATTATTTTACAAGAATGGAGCCCAAATTCAAAGATAAGCAAACTGGCTCCATAGCCCTGAGATGCCCACATTTTTGAATAGAACTTTTCTGCAACAATAAAAATATTCCTCTGTGCTAATACTGCATCCACCATCCACATGTGGCTGGTGAACACTCTAAATGTGTCTAATGTGATGTAAATGAGAAAATAAATTTTTAGTTTTATTTAATTTCAATTAACTAACATTTATTTAGTAACGTGGACATGTAGAACAAAAGGGCTTACTATTTTGCAAACAAAGTTTATGAAAAGTAACCAATATACACATATATCCTGAAATGTTATTGAATCTCAAGATTGAAGCTAAACCCCTTCATGGACCAGTTTTCCTACCTCTTTCTACATAAACCGATAAATAGTTCAAACTGGAATCATAATATTAAATGTTGCAACATTAAATATCAGACAAAAATGGCTTATTAAATAAATAAAATCGCCAGTTACAAAATGAATACACAAACTCAAATATTTCACATATATACATAAATTTCATTTAGAAAATATTATGTATTGATTTAAATGATCATTTATGATAGTAAGCAAAAATTTATAATAGTAAGCAAAAATATTAAATACTAAGGAATGAAGTGAATAAGAGAAGTGCAAAATTTGTATCAATAAAAGTTTAAATATCTCCTAATGGTCATAAAATTTGTTTGAGTAAGTGGAAAGTTATATCACCTTCTTATATGTGAACACCCAATTGCATAATTTTGCAATCCCATTAAATAACTTTCGCTGAAACCACATAAAGTAAGTTAAAATGAAAAAAGGAAACTAGAAAAAATTATTAAACCATGTATAAGGCAAGAAAGGGCTATCTGTATTTTTAAAATTTATAAAGACACTTTATACTCAAAAAGAAAATAATAAATCAGTAGAAGTGGGTTAGAGGTATAAAAAATAAACAATAGGGTTTATTGGCATCTGATCAAGAGTAGGTACTATTGTCATTTTAAAATACCTTTTCTTAAAGTTTTGAGGGATAGTGATCATTGCGTTTCTAGATTTTGGGGGATTACATTACGATTTAGTAGCCAACAGTTAACACGTGCCAGATTAGTTCTGTAATCAATAATGTCTGCTAGTGGTTTTTGGTTTTCTATGTGAACAAGTAATTTGCAAAATGAACTTCGACGTTTCTTGCAAGTGAACCGAAGATGTCTCTATGTAATTTTGTGGCACCTGGCAAACTTGGCCAAAGGATTCTCTTCTATGTTCTCTCAAGGAAAATTCAGAGAAGGCAGGTATAACCTTAAGTGGATAAATGGTCAAAAGTCATGGTTCTCATATCACAATTAGGGAAATCTGAGTTGTAAGAAAGAGATTGTTTGTTTAACTCTTTTCATAAGCACTAATCAGAGGGAGATGTGAGATTGCACCAAGTCTATTGCTGTCCGGTGCTCTGGAAGGGGAGTTGCAGTCCCTATCTGTGAATAGCCATGGAGGGATTATGAATTCTGCCATACAGATTTTAAGAGCAGTGCTATGATTTAATTAAGACTGAACCAGTATCTTCATCTCTCACCACTCACAAAAATTAATTCACAATAGAAACGGACTTAAACCGAAGGCATGAAACTATAAGAACTCTAGAAGAAGAGGTTGGAAAAACTCTTATAGACACTGGCCTAGGGAAAAAATTTATGAAGAAGACCCCAAAGGCAATCGCAGCAACAACGAAAATAAATAAATGGGACGTGATTAAATTAAAAAGCTTCTGCTAGCAAGGAGACAATCAATAAAGTGAATAGACAACCTACATAATGGGAAAAAATATTTGCATGGTATGCATCAGGCAAAGGGCTAATAACCAGAATCTACAAAGAACTCAAGTGAATCAGCAAGAAAACATCAAATAACCCAATTAAAAAGTGGGCAAAAAACATGAACAGAAGCTTTTCAAAAGAAGACAGACTAACAGCCAATAAATCTATGAAAAAGATGCTCAATATCTGTAATCATCAGGGAAATGCAAATCAAAACCACAATGAGATATCTTCTAACTCCAGTGAGAATGGCTTTTATCAAAAAGTCCCAAAACAGCAGATGCTGCCATGGATGCAGAAAGGAGTGGTATATGTATACCATGACATATTACTCAGCCATAAAGTAAAATGCCTTTTGTAATGACCTCGATGGAACTGGAACCATCCTTTTAAATGAAGTATCACAAGAATGGAAAAACAAAAAATACATGAATTCACTACTAAATGGAACTCATAGATCAACACTCATGTGCACATATGGTAGTAAAATTCAATGGAAATCAAACAGGTGGGAAGGGAGGAGCGGAGGGGAGAAGATAGGTGAATTCACACCTAATGTGTACAATGCACACTATCTGGGTGATGGACATACTTATAACTTTGACTCAATCTGCACAAAAGCAATTCATGTAATCAAAATGTTTTTACTCCTGTAATACTCTGAAATTTAAAAAAAATTATTGCTATCAAACGAGCTATTTGGACAGCATTTTTTATATTCTGAATAATGGATTTAAGCTCATGAGGGCAATTTTTTTCTTTTTGTCACTACTGTTTCTCTAGTCCAGTGTCTGGCAACATTTGACGTTCAAGAAATATTTAAGTGGATGAATTAATTGATATTCAATTAAATATTATCTCATTTTGCTTAGTTTTGATATGCAAAGTTTTCTTCCCCAGCAGCCTCCTGTCAACTTTTGAATTCAAAGGCCAAAATTAGACAATGTAAACAAAAACAGTATTGTTTACTTCTTACAACTATAATCACTGATCAAGCCCGTATCTGTTTGAATTTTGGGAAATGAAGCCAAGGTGAGTTGCAAAGGAAAGGGGAAAAAATCATAGAAAATTAGGAATAGTAGGAGAAAAATGGGTGGGGCTCACAGGATGAACACTTTATAACTCACCCAGAAATAAGAGAACATAAATTACACTGAAGTAGAACAAAAATATACCCTGAAATTCTGTGGCTCTAGCTTCTACTGACACACTTAAATATTTAAATTTCACATATTTTTAATCAATGGACTACTCATTGTCAGTTGTTTTATTTCAGTAAAAATATAATGGAGGTGGCATGGGTCAAACCTATTACAAGACATTTAGCTAAACAATTTATATGTATTATATGCCATTCTTATCTCCTTTCTTGTTATCTTAAATATTGTTTTTAAGTCTTTCCAGTTTTAACATGAGGCATTTGAGGTGTTTGAAATGCATTTTCAAATTTGATGTGAAAAGTATGTTTCTCCAACAGTGACTTTTGATGCCTAATTTACATCCGGTTGCTAAGAAAGCCTTCTGTGAGTATGTGTGTATGTATGCATACTCGTGCATGTTCATTCTCTAGCTCTCAGAACTGCTGTTTATAACATCGATAATGGTTTTTAGATGACAGAGTGATAAAATACACACATTGCAAAGATTTTTAAATTAACACTTCTCCACCATTGTCATTGTCATTTCTTATATGAAAAAATGGTTAGGAAATGATCTCTGTTTTAGCGGCAAACCATAAAAATTACTCAGGTTTTATTACTAAGCACATGCTAAAATAATTTTGTTTTGCTTATGTTTGAATGCAACAAAAGCATCACAGCAGAAAAGCTAACTGTAAGGAGCATTTAAATTATTGCCTATATATCTTCTGGAAGGTATAAATTAATATGCAGATTAATTTATCAAAGGTTTATCGAGGGCTATAATTTTTTTGTTAAGCCTCCTGGGATGTATTCTCTCTTAATGTTGATTATAGTAGCAGGACAAAACAACTACTAGTGTGATTATGGGTATATTCTTTTCTTATTGCCTTGGTTACAAAATACCACAAATTTAGTAACTGAACCAACTAAAACTTATTGTTTTGTAGCTATGGATCAGAAATTGGGAATCAGTTTCGTGTGGTTAAAATCAAGGTACCTAAAATTAAGGTATGGCAGGGCTGCATTCCTTCTGGAGTATGTGGAGGAGAACCTGTTACTTGGCTTTTTACAGTTTCAAGAGGCTGCCCTCGTTCCTTGGCTATTGAGCCTGCATCATTCTGACCTCTGCTTCTTTCGTCACCTCGCCTGCCTCCTTGTTATAAGGAACCTTGTGATTACATTGAGCCAACCTGGATATTCAAGAATATATCACCTTCTCAATATCCTTCATTTACTCATGTCTACAAAGTCCCTTTTGCTGTGTAAGGTAATGTCACAAATTCAGTGGATGATGGCATGAGCATCTTTTGACGTCATTATTTTGCCGAATACAATGGATTTATTTCCTCATAACATTTTAACTTTATGTGAGTCAGAGATGTTATTTTGAAAATATAGATTTATATTGTAACCAAGTGAAAAAGGTTTATTCTTTTATCTCTCTTGCCTAAGTTCTTTCCAAGTTGGAATTTAGAAGTGCAAAGACAAAACATCTGTGGCGTGTGCTTGGCTCAGTGTGGCACACAGTAGGGGTTCAGTTTTAAAAATCATTCCTTAAGGCATGGTGTCTCTCTCATATAAAACATCAAAATAAGTTTACAAAACATGTTTCTGAATGTGAAGAATGGAGTACAGGTGGCTATCAAGAATCTAGGGATGTTAAATTAGGAGGAGACCACCTTACTTTAGTTCCCTAGCCATTGTCCATTAAATCAGCAGTGCATCTAGTAATAGATGACAATGTTTCTCAGTCATAAAGAATCTTTTGTTGCTGTGGTACCTGAGTTTGCTGAACATAAGACGTCAAACTCACCTCAGAAATTTAAGTGTTGAATAAAGTATTTTGTCTACCTTATTTCCTTTTGCTTTCAAATGTAATTACATAAACTTAAATTCACTTCAGAGCCTCAAACACAGTGGAAGCTGTCAGAGATTTCCATTACAGAACCAAACTTAACATTTTGTTAAAAAAAAGTTTTAAAAGTTTAATCTGGGCATATGCGTTCTGGGCATATGCGTTTGTGCATTATATAGCTTCAATATTAAAATGTTCCATGAACAATTCTTTCCAACTCTACACAAAACACTGATATCCCTCTGATTCATCTAATAAGACAAAAAAAAAAAAAAAGCAACCTAAAAGGAAAAGAACTGAAATGAGCATTAGCTACAGATCTTGGAAGGTTAGAAGCAAAGTATTCTAAGAGGAACTGTCTATCACCCAAAATATTTTGTAAAGACCCTTTTATAAAAATGTCAATGCAGAGTTTTAAATGATTTACAAAAGATGAAAAAATAAAGGAACTGATTGAGTAAAATAGTATGAAATAGAATTTCACTTAGTGAAGAATTTAATGACCTAGAATAACAATAATTACACATATTTTAAAAATAGAAATTATATTTATTTAACCAGATGTAGATATGGGGTCAAATTTAGACTAATAGTTGAAATGTCCCACTGCCAATCACAACACTGGAATTTCAAACCAAATCCACATGAAGAAATAGAGACTGTTTCTATAATCTTTAAGGCAATTTAAAATCTAATTTTATGATATTACATTATTTTTAAAAAAAGTTTAAATCCATAGCAGAAAGTTTGTCTGAATTTAGAAAGACAGGATTTGGTAGGGAAATTCAGAAGACCACACACTTCAGGTTGGGTAATGGAATGGAATAAGTGACATATTTTTTAAATTTTCTGATTTTCATAAATTTATTTGTAATTATGTACTAAAATTTGTGATAAGTGTCAAGAAGTTATTTAGATCTAATGGAATCCATGAATCATGTTCCGGTCTTTCTTTTTTTAAGATTGTTCAATGACGTAGTATCATAATCAAAATGTACTTTTTTGGAATTGTACAAGTTATTTAAGATAAAATAATTTAGTTAATTTCAATATTTATGGACAGCCAGAAAAGACAGACTAGAAGTGAATTGATTTGTTCTTATGTAAAATAAAACAAACAGTATCAGTGATTTACAATAATAATCATCTATTTAGCTCTCACATCTCTTGGTTGGCTAAAGACAACTGTAGATCATCCGTAGGCTGGGTTTGGCTGGGATGTCCCTGTTCCTCTCCTCTTCCTCTGGGTATTCCTGAAATAGGCAGGGCATATTCATTGCATGTTGATTGCAGTAGCAGAAAAATAAGCAAGCCCAACTAACAAGTACATTTTAAGCTTATGCTTGTATCTGTTAGCATATTATTGACCAAAGCAAATCAATTGCTGGGTCATGTGGTAATTATATCTTTGACATTTTAAAGCATTGTCGACATTTTTTTCAAAGCAGTGTTCCTTTTTACAATCCCACCCCTGTAACAGGGTTCCAATTTTTCTACATCCTTTCCACAACTTGTTATTATCTGGGATTTTTGTTGTCGTTGTTCTTGTTGTTTTTATTTGTTTGTTTTATTATAGCCATCCCGGGAAAATTCACCATGTAAGCCATTTGGTCTTGGTAATTTCTTTGTGCAAAGTTTTTTATTATTCAATGTTGTATATCTATGCAAATATTCTGCTTTTTCTTCAGTCAGTTTTGGCATTTTGTATCTTTCTAGGAATCTGTCAATTTTATCTAAGTTATCTAATATAATGGCATATAATTGTTAATTGTAGTACATTATAATCACTGCATTTCTTAATCCATAATTTCTGCTTTTAGTAATTTGAATTTTATCCCTTTTTTTCTTGGTTGGTCTAACTAAAGATTTAGTCAATTTTTTTTTTTATCTTTTCAAAAAATGCTTTTGGTTTTGTTGCTTTTTTTTTTCTATTGCTTTTATGTTCTTTATGTCATTTATTTCCAATCTAATCTTTATTATTTCTTTCCTTCTGCCTGCTTTTGCTTCAGCTTTTTATTTTGCTAGTGTCTTAAAGTGATGGATTAGGTTATTGATTTAGGAGCACTCTTAATTTTTAATATAGACAGTAAGAACTTTAAATTGCCCTCTAAGTATTGTTTTAGTTGCATCCCATATGTTTTATGTTATGTTTTCATTTTAACTTGCTCATCCCAATTATTTTCTACTTTCTTTTTAATTTTTTTCACACAGTGGCTGTTTAAGGATGTGTTATTTATAATCATATATTTGTGAATTTCCAAAAATTTCTTGTGTTACTGATTTGAAATTTTATTTCATTGTGGTTAGAAATGATACTTTATATTATTTCAATCATTTTAAGCATATTGAAAGTTTTATTATGTCTTAAAATATGGTCTATCCTGAAGAATGAGTCATGTGCACTTGAAAAGAATATGTATTCTGCTATTGATGATTAGAACATTCTATAGATAGATACCTATTACTTCTGGTTGTTTCAAGTCCTCTGTTTCCTTGTTCATCTTCTTCCGAGTTGGCCTATTATTGAAAGTGGGGTATTTGATTCTCCAAATAATATTGTTGAATTATCCCTTTCTTCTTTCAATCTGTCAATTTTTGCTTCATGTATTTTGGATCTCTGTTGTTAAGTACATATATGTTTTTAATGTTTCTAACTTCTTGATAGATTGGTTCTTATCGTAGTCTATTCAGGATGCTCTAACAAAATACCTTAGACTGAGTGTCTTAAAAACAACAGAACTTCGTTTCTCCCAGTGCTAGAGGCTGGGAAGTCCAAGATCAAGGCATCAGCAAATACAGTGGTTACTGCTTTCTGGTTTACAGATGGCACCTTCCAGTTGTGTCCTTACATAGTGGAAGAAGAAAGGCAGTTCTCTGGTGCATCTTTCATAAGGGCACTAACCCATTCATGAAGGTTCCACCTTCATGCCCTAATTGCCTTCTAAAGGTTCCACTTCTTAATACATCATATAGGTGATTAGGTTTCAACCTATGAATTTTGGTGGGATACAGAAGTTCAACAGCAGCACTTTTATCATTTAAAAATGCCTTTCTTTTTTCCTTGTAACATTTATTATAGTAAAGACTACATTTTCCTGTTATTCATATAGTCGCTCCTCCTGTCTTTATTTTCTATTTGCATGGTATATCTTTATTAATCATTTTATGTTTAATCTTTGATGTCTTTGAAACTAAAATGTATGTTTAATAGATACAATATAGTTGGATCAACTTTTTAAAAAAATCTATTTTACAAATCCCTGTTTTTAATTGGAGTGTTTAATTCATTTATGTTTAACATAATTACTAATAAGAATGTATGTCTGCCTTTCTGCTATTTGTTTTATAAATAGCTTTTGTAGTTGTTGTTCCTCTATTTCTCCATTACTTACTTCTTTGAATTAAATATATATTTGCCATTGTAAGATTTAAATTTCCTTGGCTTTTCTTTTAATTTTTTTTAAATTTTTTCCTGAATTTTTTAAATTTTTTCCTTAATGTTTTCCCCGTGGTTAAAATTAACTTCTTAACTTATAAAATTCAATTACAATTAATGCCAATTTAATTTTAATTATAAACTTTTTTTCTAATATGGCTCCATTCCCTGCTCCATCTCTGTGCTGTTATTTTTATACAGATTATCATTTATATTTTCTCATTGCTTTGTGCAGTTGTCTTTTAAATCATATATAATAAAAAATACCTGCAAATATTATATTGATACTGTTTTTTATACTTAATGAGCTGCCTCTTCCGGTGTTTTTATTTCTTTAAGTAGATTCCAGTTACTGTTCAGTGTCCTTTCATTTCAGCCCAGACTTTCTTCAGTGTTTTTTGTAGGATTATATGGTAGCTGTGTTTATAATCATTTCAATACCTTCTACACTGTTTTCCATAGTGGCTGTACCATTTTACACTCCCACCAACAGTGTGCAAAGTTCCAATTTCTTCACATCCTTGCAAACATTTGTTTTCTTTTTTAAAAATATTTAATAATAGATATCTTGACAGGTATGAGGTGATAACTCATGGTGGTTTTGATTTGCATTTCCCTGATGATTAGTGATTTGGAGGATTTTTTAAGATATAGCCATTTTCATGTCTTCTTTGGAGAAATCTCTATTCAGGTCTTTAGCTCATGTTTTAATCAGGTTAGGTGGGTATTTTTTTACTCATAACTTGTAAGAGTTCCTTATATTTTGGAGATTAATTCCTTATCAGATATATGGTTTCTAAATATGTTTCCCCATTCTTAGGTTCACTTTTCACTCTGTTAATTGTTTTCTTTGCTACACAGAAAGATTTTAATTTGATGTTGTTACAATTGTTTGTTTTTGTTGACTGTTCTTCTGATGACATATCCATGAAATCATTGTCAAAACCAATGCCAAGGAGCTTATTCCCTACATTTTCTTCTAGGAGTTTTACAGTTTCAGATCTTATGTTTAAATCTTAAATCCACTTTGAGCTGATTTTTGTATATGGTGTAAAATAAGTGTCCAGTTTCATTATTTTGCATGTGGATGTTTAGTTTCCCTGACACCATTTGTTGAAGACATTATCCTCCCTCCTTTGTAGATCCTTGGCACCCTTGTCAAAGATCATTTGACTAAAGGTGAGGACTTTAAGTCAAATGAACTAACAGAAAACAAATTCTGGCCTATAAGAATATTATTCCACTGCATTTTCTCAAAATAGGCTTGCTATTTTATATTTAATTCATGGCCTTGACAATAAACATTTTCCTGTGTTGAATACACTTTCTCCGTTTCAACAAACAACGTAAAGAGCATGATATCTAAATAAATAGTCAATTTAGTGTTTCAAAGCACTGAGAATTCAACCATCAAATCAACGTCTTTTTTTTTTTTTTCTGGCAGTCAGTGGTAAAATATGAAAAAAAATGTATTCTTCTAAACAGCACAGCTCGTTTTTTTAATGTAGTAAATTTTAAATGTTAAAATTCTTCAGCGTGAAGTTGCCAAATTGTAAGGGGGGATTAAGCTTAAATAGAACTGCTTCTTTCTCTAATGCAGATTGTGTATTGCTCCTATAAGTGGTTTAAATTTTAGGTCCCTTTTTTCAGGCAAATATGGAATTGCAAAGCCCCTGTGAAGCTGCTGTCATCTTCCATATGAGAAATCAGCAGCAGGCACTGCCAGAGCAACAGGTAAACAAACTTTTACTTCCCTGCTTGATGCATCTCTTTCAGTCAAGTCCATCCCAGGAGAAGAAGGGAGGATGTTGTTTGTCAAGCCACACAGCAGACTGAAAGAATTGTCACTTTTAACTTCAAGAAAGTGAAGAGAAAATAATAGGCCCAGAAATGAGAAAAAAAAAAAAGTTTACTATATATTCAGAATCAAACTGTGTAAATAACATCCTACTATATTCCCAGGTGTGGAAATTGCATGTTATTTCTGGACTATGGAAAGTAATTGGATTATTATAGCATGGCATTCTACACATCCACTCTTATGTTTTCTTGTCTCTTATTGATAAATCAACTCCATTTTAAGATATCCACTCTGTCATGAAAATCTTTAAAAAATAACCTTTTAATTATTGAGCTATAGTAATAGATCTTGAATTTCACCATGAATATATAAAAAAAGAAAGTTGGTTTTTAATGTATAAGCTAAATATTATTTTGACAGCTACTTTCTTTTTATGTTTACAGTTTAGTAATTGTTTTCATTTGAAATCTGTGATAATGCTATGTATTTCACCACACAGACTATCTTTTAGCACAATCACTTGTTTTTATGCTTGAAAATATGTACACAATGAGATAGTGAAATCATTAAAAGCAACTGAATGAGTATACAAGATCTTTCAAATTGCCTAATAACATCTGTTGTAAAAGTATAAACGTTTCAAAATATACTAAGAAACCTTTCTTCGTTCAACCTAGTGGAATGCTTTTTTTGAGTTGGTATGAAAAGGAACTGTGGTATATTGTTCAAATTTAAAATAGATTAGATGTATTTTTGAACAACTCTACTGATTAGAATGAAATGCTGTTTTTCAAAAATTTTTGAACTTCTAGCTTCGAGAGTTCCATTTAACCATTTTATTTTATTTATTTTTTTTTTCCCTTTCCTGAATACTTGTTCTCATTCACTTTAATTTTGACTCAAAGTAATTGCTAGATACTAGGGAAATACTCTGTCTTAGTCCATTCAGGCTGTTATAACAAAATATCATAAACTAGATGACTTAAACAATAAACGTTTATTTCTCACAGTACAGAAGGCCAGCAAGTCCAAGTTCAAGGCTTTGACAGATTTGGTACCTAGTGGTGATCTGCTTCCTGTTTTACAGATGGCAGTATTCTATGTGTTCTCATACCATGCAGAGAGGAAGCAAGCTCTCTGGGGACTCTTATAAGGGCACTAATCCTATTCATTAGAGCTCCACCCTCATGACCTCATTTAACTGTAGTTATCTCTCAAAGACCCCACCTCGTAATACTATTATATTTGGGAGTAGAAGTTCAATTATGAATTTCAGGGAAACACAAGCTTTCAGTCCAAAACATACTCTTGATATCAACAAAGTGTCGATTTAATCATTTGGAAGAAGTAGTTATCTCTGCACAAAGAATTCTAGGTAACGGTATAAGTTTATAGGTAAAAAATAGTTTCAAATAGGCCAGGATGACAAAGACCATTCTAGGCTGCTTATAATCAGGGTAGCTTTAGCTCCTATTTAGCTAAATAAGACAATGAAGTGGTATCATTCATACCTGTAGTTGTCTGTTTACCAATTTTCACTAATTTTGTCCATAAAATTAATCAAGTGGGCTCAACAGATGATGCAATTAAATGGCAAGTTTTGAGATACAGTGTGCTTATTACACATTCCTTGCCTCATTTGTATAGCTGCTCTATCAGCAGAGTTGTAATTTATGTATTTATTGATCCTGTCATTTTGTAAACCTTTGTCTTAATGTGATTGTTCTTGACTGTTGCAGAGAATAATTCTGGAAAAATAAACATTATACACAAGTTGCAAAAACAAATGTGAAAGCATCACATTGTTGAATAATATTTCAGTATATCAGTAACAAAAGTATGACAATGTTTCCATCTACATTATTTGACTACATAAACTATGTGTTCACAGAATAATTAAAGTACACAATGGCTGCTTAAAAACCTAAAATACTGCTTGTTTAAAGCATACCTCAACTTTCAGCACTTAAAAAGTTATGTTTAAGGATGAATTTTAAAGACTTTTTTATAGTAACTAACATTTATTGATAGCTTACCATATGCCAGGCAGCATTATTACTGCTTTTTGTGGGTTAACTCTTGAACCACACAACACTCTTCTGGAGCATTATTATCCTCATTTTTCAGAAGAAACTAAGACAATGTGTATAAACTTAATTTGTGAAATCTTATCACTAAGATTCAAAAACATCTTTATAACAACTCGGTCAAAATAACTAGTTTTATCTATATCTTTAGTGACTCACATTGGCCACATTTTAGAAGAGGTTTGGGGTATATTTCATGGCTTACAGCAGAATATGAAGAGAAACTCAGATGAAGTTAAGTTATACTCAAGAACAATCAAAAACAATCCTTAATTCTCATTCCATAAATTTTATATCTTATTGCACTTGTTCTTGGACTAAAAAACAAATGCATAATATTATATTACAATTATCTCAATTTATAAAAATAATCAAGATTAAAACAAGTAGCAAAAGTTATTTTGTTTAATTTTACATATAACTTCCTCTGTAACACAATGCACCTCTATGTACTTGGTCATGATTGTCAGAATTGCAGAAAGACCATCTGAGGTGGAAATAGTCTCTAAAAAAGTCCCATTATAAGTTCTGTCTTTGTTGGTGACACCAAACATACCATTCTTTCTAAGGGCGCTTAAACTGCATATTAAAGTTATTAGGTATATTCAGAACTTTGTGAAGACAGAACACATTACTCTCAATTCTTTTCATTTTGAGTTGTTAATAAATATGCTGTTGATTGGGAGAGGCACCAAATTTTTACAAAATACAGCAAGTTGAAATGTGCTATTCGGCTTAAGAACAAAAGCCCATTGCCACTGGTTCATCAGTTAAAACATATTTACGCCAAAGAAATTATTTCTGAATATGAATTAGAAGAGTTTACTCATTGGAAAATTAAGTCACTATTCCACCTAGAAAACACTATATTGATAATTAAAGAAAAAATAACATTATGTTTTATTCTAAGAATAATTTTTATATGGACACCAAGTCATCAACAGACATTTTTAGTTTTTCAGTTTTCTAGTTTTCTCTTGATAGATAATTTTCTCCTTTAAATTTTATTAGAGTTAAGATTTTGTAGTTGGTCTCATGAAGAGACTGTGCTATTTTGATAGAGTATAGTCTAAATCATTGAAGCCTGGAAATGATCCAGTCATAGATTTTATCTCCTTTAACATAGTGAGGGAGCTGACCTCAGAAACTGTAGCTATAATTCAAGGAAAATCTTTAAGACAAAAAAAAAAAAAAAACTGGAAAATATTGTCTTAATTACTTTACCCTTAAAAGCAAGTTTCTAAAACTTACCCAAGCTAAAAGTTTTGGCACTCTAAAAAGATACATTTTACATATATAATTACCATCTGCTAAATCTTCTCAATTATGGTTACCTAATAGCTCTATCTATATTTGAAGTTCATTTGGCTGGCTTCCATAGAACCAAACATGAGTCACAGAATGTTTATTTTAGGTTACTTGAATAGTAATTAATCAAAAGATAATTTTCAGATATTTATTAGAAACTTGTGCCATAAAATATGGACTATTGCAGATTTTACTTTCCTCAATGCGCTGAGACATACATGGAAATTTATGGTGCCATAATGCTAAATAAAAAAGCAATACAAACTCTAAGAGCCAAGCAAATTATAGTACTATCTATTTACTATAATATTTAATTGTTAAAGCACAAAACAAAACATTCTATATTAGTTATTCTTATAATGATTTTTCCCATAATAACATTTTATTTATGAATTATGATTGGGGCCAGATTGATTCTTTACCTGCAACTATAAATATCAATCCTGGTAGTTCTAACTTTACTTTGTTCCTTTATTAATGTTCTTCAATTCAAAACCAAAAAGATCTACTATATAGTTCTCTGTCTTTCTGCTAAGATATTTCAGCAAACACAATGGTGTTGCCAAAGGCAACATGCAAGGCAAATATTTTAAATTGCTATACTCTCCATCTTTCCATTGCCTAATATGTTTTGTTTAAATGGCAAACATTTTGTTCCTGCCTATGGGATCTTTGGTGTAACTCTGATTTGTGAAATTTAAGACCCTGTGCCTTATTACTAATTTATTCTAACCTTCTACAGAAGTGGTTTTTGCATCTACACACAATCCACTTCCCTCACACTCGCATTTTTCTTGTCCGTTTTTGAGATCTATAGTATAATGTGTTTGAACTTCGGTTCTTTGATATAGGCACTTCCTCTTGTTTTAATATCTAAAGTCGTAGCTGGATATATTATTGATAAGTGCACTGAAACTTCTTCTGAAGCTTCTGAAATAGTTATTTGGTGTCTGAGTCATGAAAAAAAAAAGATTCTTGTGGAAACTTCATTATGCCTTTTCTTACACATGGCATGTGTTTGATTACTTCTGCCACCTTCTTAATGTTGATTGTCACTTTATTTTCTTCCTCCTTGAAATCTCTAGGTATCATTTAATGCAGAGAATATACCCATCTGTAGTGTAAATTATGCATGTTTTTATTTTAGCTCACATGCTATCAAATCCAAATTCTTTTTCTGCACAGCAAAAAGTTAATTTTACATTTATGCATTTTTCCATGTGGTTTGTGCTTAGTTAGATAAAGTTTGAAAAGCAGTATTCACATTTTTACCTGCATTTTTTAATTAAAAAAGAAAAAGAGCAAAAATATTTATTGTGTTATTTTTTCAAAGGAAACCTAATTTGCTATATCATGACCTTGGACCAAATGTGCAAATGAGCTGCATAAAGCAGCTAATATTAACTTACTTCATAATCAAAAATGAAACAATAGTTTAATGAATTAAGCTTTTATCTAATTTTATTTGCTTTCATTGGAATGATACACTTTAAGCTTGCAAGGTTTCTATCATCTATTTCTGTGGACTTTGGCACAGAAGTATAGCCCCCTGCTTTTCCTGAAAGAGGGGACTTTCATTGGTTAGTTGGTTGCTTTCCTGAAGGGACTGATGCTTGCTAAAGAAAATTATATTCTTCCAACAGCAGAAGCTAGGAGACATTTCAGCTGAATAAGTTTATAGAATATTTGAAATCTAAACCAACATTGGCTTTCCATGACATTATAGACTTTCTCAAAAAAGTTGAGGCCTGACACATTTTCTGCACCATTGAATATTCCATGTTCTTATATAATTAGTGTTATAAGAAAATGACCTTAAGAGATAAACACATATTTTTAGGATACTTGGAGTTTAGATTGTTTCATTGCCTAATATACACTTATTTTTATATTTATTTAAAATATTCCAGTATGATTTCACACTGAATTTGGCATTTGAGAAAATAGTTGCATGATTTACCTCTACTTAACTGATGCACTTATGATGGTCAAATAAGATCGCTGTTTATGCAAAGATTGCTCAGCAGTATACATTATTATCTACCTAGAAAAGGAACAGACACTTAAAGCATACAAAGAGGCAGGAATTTAGTAAGTACCTGTCTTGTTTTTCAATGTGCAGGTTAATTATTTATACTCACTGACTAATTGGCATTCTAAGCTTTATTGCCATTTTTTTCCAGACAGAGTAAGAGATTATTACTTACTAACACCATTTAACTATAAGAAAATGTTCATTCATTCATTGAACATTTATTTATTGAGTACCTACTATGTCCCACTCTTCTAGGTTTTGGGATTCCTCAGTGATCAAAGGAAGGAGCAAGCCTTGTCCTTGCAAACTTTTCACTCCATCTGGGAAACATGCAATAAACATAATAAGTAAGTAAATTATATATAAAGTAGAAAGATATAAGTGTTATAAAGTAAAGTAGAAAAGGTTAGAAAGTTATAAGAGTATTGGGTGGGAAATGTTATTTTAAATACGATGGTATGGATACCCTCAAAAAGAAGGTTACTGGAAATACATAAGGGAGTGGAGTTAGACATGTAGAAATACAGGGAAAGAGCGAACAATAGGCAGAGGGAACAATTAGTGTGGGGTACACTAATGTGGAAGCATGCCAAGCACTGTGATGGAAAGGAAGACCAATATTGCTGGAGAGATATGAAACAGGAGAAGAATAGCAAAAAATAAGGTTAGAGAGATGCGTATGGAACATGGGACACATTTACAGAGATTTCATCCATCGTGAACAATTTTACTTTTACTCAGACTTTTGAATATAAGACTCATTCTGGATACTATGTTGAGAGTATACTGTAGGGATGTAGGATAGAGGTGTGGAGATCAATTGGGGGGTCATTGTGATAATTCTGGCCAAAGATATTCACGGCTTGCACCAGAGTGATAGCAAAAGTTTTTTTTAGATTTTTAATATCTGTTTAATATCATTGAAAGGATAAAAATAAAAACAAACTTTAGGACATAAAATAACTAGAGTTATTGATTATTCTAAGAATTACATTTTTGCTTTATCATTTTGTTTTCCTGAAACTGTAGTATAGTTTATTTAATTACCATGCTAGAGTAAAATTTAGAACCATTTTAATTGTCATTTTTAAAGAGCCATACCTGCTCTCTCATGCACAATGGGCATGATATGATATTCTTCATTCATAAACTGCTTCATCAATGACTGTTTAGCTACCAGAAAAAGGTTTGCTTCTGATGGGAAAGGTAGATTTTATTAACTTTGAGTTGTTCCTTCAATGTAGTGTCTGTTCTATCCATCAGCTCATATTTGAAGAATGCAATTTTTCACATAGGGAAAATGGGTGAATTGTCAATGTGGCCAACTCAGAGTCTGTGTTAATTTCATCAAAAGCAACAACATTGTTCTCTGGGAAAAGATAAGATGTGATTTACATGTTAACTTTGAGTGGAATCTAAAAAATAATGGGGTCATTAATCAGAAATAAAAATTTAATGAGATAAACATATACCCTACTCAACTTCCTAAAAGTGTTAACTCCCAAGCTGATCCTACATCATTTATTCTGCATTTAAATAAATTTCAGATTGATTTACTCTCTATATTCTAATTTTCCTTATTTGTATATATTACTAAATGCACATGACAGACAAAAAGAAGTCAAAATGTTTCCTATTTTATTACTTTCATTGTATTTCATCTATAGTCCAATATTTTCTATGTGTCCCCTGAGCAGTCAATTTTAGCCTTGTCAATATTTGCTACTGTCAGATCCTCCTTTTCTTTAGATATGTAATTAATTCTTAACAGTCATATGTGTTTTAAAAATATTCGTAGCTGGCAATGATGTATACATATAAACATACCTTCTCACATATCCTAGTGATACCTTCTGGAAGCAAACATTTTAAGGATTTAAATGAGATAAGAAAATCTGATGAAAATTAGGTCCAATGTCTTATTTTTTCCATGAGAAGCCAAAGACTAACATATCCGAATCTATATTATGCTTGTCAAAGGCCCTAAAGAGTTGGTAGTAAAGTAAATCTCATATCATGCCACTTAGCAGTTTTAGTCACTTAACTCTCGGGCTTTTTCTATTGTTTCTTGGATTATAAAACTAATGTTCATATTATGGTTCTCATATATTCATCATCATAATGATACTTTGGAACTATTGAGCAGAATTTTTTTTCTTTTTAACAACTCAAAGTATTTTAAAGTATTATTCTTTGTCAAAAATGTCCCTCTGAGGTATAAGAGTCAAACATTATTCTGTTTCTTATACTAAAGAAAAACTGAATTCATAGATGATTATGTAAGATGTGGTAACAGGCCTTATTTTAACAGAAAAATGAGAAATAGCCCCCTTTTAATAAATAACTGGTGGCAAGAAACAGTTAACATGGTATGCAGAAAGGGTTAACATACCATTTCACAAGTCCAGCAAATGAACTGGTCATAAATAAAACTTGATTCTGTGTCCCTTGCCACTTAAATAAGAACAGTCTTATTAAATATGTGCTTACGATATAACATACATTCCTAGGTCACATATCTTAATGCCATATGTGAAACTCACGTAAGTTCAATGAACCTTTTGAGAATATATCCATTGTATTTTAGCCACTTAGTGAATAACATATCAATTTGATTAGTCATGTCATTTTTTTCATAATAATGGAAGGCTATTGCTAAAAAACCCCAAAGTATACCTAGAAAAAGTTACCTATATTTCATGAGCTAATGTAATATGGATGATTTTTTTTGCAACTGTATTGATTTTAGCAAACATAGAAATTTTGATTAAGTATAAAAATGAATTGGTTGAAACTTGGATTTGGGGGGGAGGGAGGGCAAGGGCAACATATGTAACCTAAACATCTGTACCCCCATAATATGCTGAAATAAAAAAAATGAATTGGGCTGTATGATTAATATATGTTATGTATTTTCAGTAACACGAATCAAAGTATTTGCTTTAAATATATTCTATACTATTTTACAAATAACTTCAAGTATAATAGATATATACACATATATATTGAACAATTTATTAAATTCTGATTTTTCTTAATGACTGTCTTACGTATTTATAAAGTATCTAAGAGCCAAACTCAATATATACAAAAAACTCACGTTCTTGAAAAAATAGACAAAAACAAAAGTATGTTCTTTTTTATTAACTTAATTCTTCGAATAGATTGTTCATGTTCCAAGTCGCTCTGACTCAAAACTTACATTTCTTTCTTCTCACACACCTGTCCTATATATAATGACACTCAATTCTCCTGTTTTATCTACCTTGAAGTCTACTATATTCTATCATTTACATTCTTTTTTTACCCCCATGATGGTTCAGGTCATTTTTATTTGCTATCTATATTATTTCCCTTTTTTCTAAATGTTTATTACTATCTCTACATGATAATCCACCTTCAAAGCAGCTGTCAGATTTTCCTTCTAGAGCATGTTTTGATTACTCCCTCCTACTACTGTTTTTTTAAATACCCATTGTCTATGTTATAAATTCTTGTAATCTGACTTCACCCCATTTTCTTATTTATCTCTTTTAATACACTTTACTTCTCATAATATTTTATCCAGCCAAATTATAGTACTCACCATTTCCTAAACATAGCCTGCATTTTTCTTTTATTTCTCCCACCTGAATTCAGTCCAGAAGGCATTTGCCGAGAACTTGGACTGTGACAGTTTCTGTGCCAGAAAACAAAACAGATTAGTATTCATTCTCAAAGCCTAATGGGGGAAAAACACACACAAATTATTTCAATAAAATATGAGAAAAATAACAGAGATAAGTTCAAAATGGCAAAGAAATAATCTACCCATCACCCACACCAACTTTTATCTATAAATTTCTTCTTCCAAATGTCAAGATTCAGGACAAATGGAACAGTTTCAGTGAAGCCTTGTTCCATTTACCAGCTCTCAAATGCTCTCTCCTGCTCAGAATTATATGACCCATTGACTTCACTTCTCCTAGCTTTATCACATACTTGCTTACATTATAGCAGTTTGTGAGCAGATGAAATACCCCCCTCTGTATTGTAAACATTTTCAGAAGAAGACCCTCTGAATGTAAACTCTAACTAGCAGCAGCACATAACTGCTTGTAGTAAGCATTCAGTAAAAGTTTTCATCAATGAATAAAAGGATGTAGCATATCTTTGTAATTTTCATAGAACCAAACAAGTATAAGACATAAAATTAAGCTAAATCAATATATTTGAAGAAATAAGGATAGAGTGATACCTTAGTTAACTTTATATTCCTTGGTGTTGTATTCTGGTAACCATCATACTTAACCAGCAGCCTCCTCTTCCCCCTACACAAGGATTTATTGCCAACATTTGCCAATTTCTTTGGTGTAAACATTCATAGCATAGCAGATTTCAAACTAAAATGTAGTGTCACTGAATGCAGAGCTGAGGAGAGATGAACACAACAGGTTTTCAAGAGCTGGTGCAAGCCAAATATTGCTTGGATAATGTATAACACAAACAATAAACTGTCAGTGATTATTTAATGAAAGTTTCAGGCATGTAGCTGAGCTTGAAAGAAAATTATTTACTGCATAAATAAAAATATAAAACATTTTCAAAATTGAAGTAAAAGTTCAGAGGCTTTAGATAATAAATTGTAACGCCTATACTTTATATAACAAATTTAATAGAACTATATACTAGAGTTATTTTAATACTTTTATAAAATTTTATGAATTTTAATAGTTTTAACTTGTTATTTGCATGTTAATTAATTTAATTTTTTCCTGGTGAGTCACCTAATTGATCATTTATCTTTTCAAATGTTGAAATAAGCCATTGTTCTAAAAGTAATATCAAATGATGGTTTGTTAATTATTCCAGGAAAATTCTCTCTTCTGATTTCAGATTTGAAAGATCTTGGTAAACATCAGAACATGAAAAACTTATTAGAGTATAATATTGGTATTAACCTTAACTGTCAGAAATTGGTGCTCTCCACTGGACAATAGCTATATGGAACCTGTTTATATATATCATGACCATCTATGTTCCTAAGCACAAGTCTTCATGGATAATGAGTTTACTTTATACCTTATTCTTTTACCAAATACTGGATTTGACTTCGAGAGAGTGCAATAGTTGGGATTATGTTTGGCTTCAGATGGAAAAAAAAAAAAAAAACTATCTGGCTTAAACAAATCGTTTTTTCACATAACAGCATTTGGAAGTAAGCCATTCAGGACAGTTCCATGGTGCAAAAAGAGACTGAGCTTCTTCCTTCTTCCCACTTACAAGCTGCCACCCCACATTAGTCAGAGTCTAAGCTACAGAAAAAAGGTGGAAGTCATCAGGCTTATGCTGGGTGAGTCTGTCTCCTTATTAAAAAATAAAATAAAATACATAGTAACCCCCCCCCCCCCCGTTTGATTTCTGATTCCAACCCATTGTCAGAGGGCAGCCCTTATAGAGGCAAAGGAGCGAAAGAAACTGCACACATCTCTACTCCTAACTAAATTATGTTAGGGACAGAGGGCGAAAAGGATATTGGGCAAGAGTCTGCAGTGTCTGTCACATAAGTCATACTTATGTCTTTGCTGTAGTATGAATAAAGGAATTGCAATCTCATTGTACTAAATATACCAATGATAAAGTAACATAACTGAATTCTATTAGATGATGTGTCATTTATTGCACAGGGCTGAATAATCTCTGACATGTGGGCCGTACAACATTTTGCCAACTATCAGTAATTCAGCTCATAATCTATTCATGGCACTAGAATAGTTGCTATTGAGAATGTTGAAAATTGCACTAGTCCTTGGGCTGAGTAGACAGTGTCAAACATGACAAATTATCATCAACTTTCTGAAATACATATCTAAAGGTCATAATCCTTAAACTCTGACATGCTCATGTTTACAAAACACTAACTCCTAGTGTCTTTTATAAACTTTTATAAACTTCTACCAGTTTTCCAGTGGAAAGATATAGCTAGCATGGTTGAAATAATATATCCTATGATAAACATTTTGGATCTTCATTTGGTAACCAAAAACATCTCGGGATCTGAGAGAGAAATCAAGGAGCATAAAGAGCGTGCTGAGCTCATCTTCCAAACTAAGATTGCGAACAAATGGGTCAGAGACAAATCTGTTCAACTTGTCCATATCAGTTTTTATGAAAGTAATTACAGAGGCGCTTGATTTATATAGTTATTGATTTGGTTTATTTCTGTATGCAGTGTTGAGGGAGGCAGCTACAGATGCAAGAAAAACAGAAATCTTTCCAGATCCTCCAGAGATAGAAGGAGAACAAGAGAGTGAAAGAATGAAACTGAGAACAGGAGCTCTCCAGAGTCAGGATGACTAATGGATCTAGGCTTCGTTTTACTGTCTACCATTTTTGTTATCATAAATGAATCTCTCATTCTCAGAGTCTAATATCCTTTATTAATATATTACAGGTTCAAATACCATATGAATGAAGCCCCATACTTACTTTCCAAATATTCCACAATTCCCCGGGAGACATCACTAGGCAAGGCATGGTAAATTACAAAATAAAAGAAAGATATTCAGTTTCATTACTAAGAAAGATTTACAGTACACCGTGAACTTGCATAGTTAGAAAAGGCTTAGATGAAAACTTAAATCTGCATGTAACTTAGAGAGATGAATAAGAACAAAGATGAGATTTCATCCTATGAAAATGACACAGATGCCAATACAGAGTAAGGTATAATTATGCTGTGTAAATATTGTGACTATAGCAGTCAATTTTAGGACTGAGGCCGGGAGTAGCCAAGATGGCCAAATAGAGACATCGCTTGTCGAATTGTCCCGGCTGTAAGATAGTATATCGGACTGAGGAGAGCAGACAGCAGTTGCAGCCAAGGTGTGGATTATAGAGAGAGACAACAGAAACATCCAGACACCCAACCGAGAAAAATGGTGGAGCTGAGAAAGAAGAAGATAAAGAGGAGAAGACAGTGGCATGGACCAAACCCAGAGAGAGTTGGAGCACAGTGAAAGGGTAAGTAAGGGGGCTTTTTCTACCCCCACCTAGGTACCTTTGTTAAAAGTTGAACATGAAACATACTGGAGGTGCTTCTATCCACCAGGAGCCCAGGCATGGTGGCTAAATAGGAATAGCAGAGTGAACCAGCGAACCACAGGAGTTTGAACGTTTAAAAAGGGACATGCCACAGAGAGTGCCATGAGAGACGAGAGTGCTGGCTGTCTTATGCATAAACACTTCCTCCTCTGTATTTCCTCTAATCATGGTATCAGTGAAAGTAAGTTTAGCTTGGGCCAGCTGGTAGCTGCAATCCCTCCCCCACCAATGCAACCTTGAAAATGCTCTGAACGGAGAGGCACGCAAAAGGCTACTTCTCTATGGTGGGTGAGTGTTCCCAGCCAAGCCCACCACTGAGAGGGGGGCAGCTGCAATACGTGAGCTTCTTGCCCACTGGCATTGCATGGGAACTGTGATGGAGGCTTAGACAGGCAGGTTGGGTCTGATGCCCCACAGAACAAGAACGGTGCAGAGAGATGATCTCAATCTCAGACTTGGGTGGTGAGGATGCCTTCGCAGACATATCCATTAGGAGAGCATGGAGGGGTACTGAGGAAGAGGTTCTGGGAGCACACCCATCCTCTATCCCTGCTGGAGAACCACCATATTGTATAGGGGCTTGGCATTCAGGGTGAATTAGCCTAGCCCCTGGTTCCCATGAAAACTGAATGCCCCAGGAGCCCCAGCTGAACAGAAGCAGTGGGCCCTTTCTCATTAAAATAGGGATTGTAGCTTGAGCCAAGAAACTCACGAGTGGCCTTGGCAGAGGCCACTGCAGACAGACAAGCCCACCTCTCTCCCCATGGGGTCTTGTGGTGGAAAAGGCATGTACAATTAGGGATCCACATAAGGCCAGTGGCCTGTGGAGATGCATGCTAGTGGATCAGACACACAGACTAAGGGCTAGTTATAGGGTCGGACTTGTGTGGTGAGGGAATGCATGCAGACTGTTCTGATCAGAGAGTGCTCATCCCATCCTACAGAGAAACTATGCCAGTGGACAAGGGTGGAGAGACCCTGGTCCAGGACCTTCGCACTCAAATAATTAGGCCCTTTCCTCGGGAACAGCCTTCCTGGCTTGGAGAGATTGCCCTGAAGCCATACCAGTGGCTTCCTCTAGTGGCTGGATAAGCAAACTCTAAGCCCCACTGAGGCTGTACAAAGCCATTTAGGTTCTCACAATTCAGCCATGATTTGTCTTCCTCCTTCCCCTACCTGAGGAGGAATAGAAATCAAACAACTCCCTGGGAGCCACAGGGTCCCTCCTATAAAGAAGGTGGCATTCATGTGTGCAACATGGGGGACCAGAACTTATGATGAATACAAAATACCATCTTGGCAGCTGGCTCTTCCATGAAAACATCAATCAATGACAGGGAAAACAACCCCATAGTGAAACATGGCACCTTCAAGTCAAGCAAACAGGGAGTGGCTGATTCATACTCACAAGTAACATTCATCGTCTAGGAGATTAAGCTGGGGGACCTCACACACTACACACTTACACAGTGTTAAGAGGTGAAAGCAGGTCAAAGGTAACCCAAGACATTCACCAAACCTAATAGAACACCACATAGGTAATTCAAGACCACCACTCCTCTCCTTGGCATGCTCAGGGATCAATCTTTAGGGACCCAGAAACAGGCCCATAAGCCAGGCCTAACACCTCAGGTCTCTACTGGGAGGCTAGAAGAGAAGGAACCAGTGAAAGAATGCTGGAAACATGAAAAATTAGAGTGAAAGGACACCCCCAAAAGAAAACACCCTTACCAATGGATACCAACCAAAACAAAAAGATTGAAATGACAGATGAAGAATTTTGAATACAGATTTTAAGGAAGCAGATTGAAATACAAGAGAAAATAGAAACCTAACACAAAGAAACCATAGACAATGCAGGAAATGAATAAACAATTTACTAAAGCAATCAAATTATTTAAAAAAACAAACAAACAGAACTTCTGGAGATGGAAAATTCATTCAAGGAAATATAAAATGCAGTGGAGAGCCTTAAGAATAGGCTAGATCAGACAAAAGGAAGAATCTCAGAGTTTGAAGACAACACCTTTGAGTTAAACAAGTCAGACAAAGAGAAAGAACAAATAAGAGGAACAAACGAAGACTGTAAGAAATATGGGATTATGTAAATAGGCCTAACATAAGAATCATAGGCATCTCTGAGGGTGAAGAAGAAAATACACAAGGGCTGGAAAACCTATTTGAGGGAATAATTGAGGAAAATTTCCCAGGCCTTGCTAGGAATATAGATATCCAAGTACAAAAAGCTCAAAGGACCCCTGGGAGATCCATTAAGAGGAGGCAAACACCACAACATGTAGTTATTAGACTGGCCAAAGTAAACACAAAAGAGGCACTTCTGCATGCCATAAGGTAAAAGCATCAGGTAACTGACAAAGGAAAACCCATTGGACTAACTGCAGACTTCTCAAATGAGACCTTACAAGCCAGAAGGGATTAAAGCCCCATTCTCAGTCTTCTCAAACAAAACAATGGCCAACCTAGAATTTTGTATCCTGCAAAACTAAGTTTCTCATATGAGGGAGAAATTAAGACTTTCTCAGACAAGCAAACACTGAGAAAATTTGTCAAGACTAGACCCACCCTGCAGGAAGTACTCAGAACTACATTATATGTGAATCAGCACAATAAACAATTCCTGGTGTAAACTCACCAAAAAGCTAAAGGTCATAACCAAATATGACAATGACTTAAGAGGTAAAACAAAGCAAGAGAGTTCTACTCAAAAGAATGAACAAAAATCCAACCTACTTATCAATTCTTTCAATAAATGTGAATATTTGAACTCCCCACTCAAGAGACATAGGTTGGCTAGGTTGGCCGAATGAATAAAAAAAAAAAAAAAAAAGAAAGAAAAACAAGCCAAGTACCTGATGTCCCCAGAAAACACATCTAACCCACAAGGGCTCATTCAGACTCAAAGATGGAAAACAATATTCCATACCAACAGAAACCAAAAGAAAGCTGGTGTAGCCATCTCATATCAGATAACACAGACTTAAAATCAACAGAGGTAAAGAAAGATAAAGATGGTTATTATGTAATGGTGAAGGGAACAGTTCAACAAGAAGATATAACAATTCTGAATATTTATGCGCCTAACACAGGTGCACCCATATTTACAAATCAAAACCTACCTGATCTAAACAAAATGTTAAACAGCAGAATCACAATGGCTGGGGACTTGAATACCCTGCTGACATAATGGGACAGATCTTACAAGGAGAAAATGAACAAAGAAACAATGGACTTAAACAGAACTCCAGAAAAATTGGGCCCAACAGACATTTACAGAACATTCTACTCAAAACTATTAAATATACATTCTTTTCATAAGTTCATGGAACATTCTCTAAGAATGATCACATCCTAGACCACAAAGCATATCTCAACAAATTCAAAAAAATAGAAATTATAGCATGCATATTCTCAAATTACAATGGCATAAAATTTGAAAAGAATTCCAACAGAAATAGTCAACTCTACAAAAAGTCCATGTAAATTAAACAACCTACTGCTGAACAATTATTGGGTCAAGAGGAAATTAAGATGGAAATCAATAGATTATTCAAACTAAATGACAAAGGGACACAAGTTTTCAAAATCCGTGGGATTCATCAAAAGCAATCATTAGGAAAATTCATGCCGTTAAATGCCTACATCCAAAAGACAGAAAGATCACAAATCCACAATCCAAGTAATCATCTCAAGGAACAGGAAAAGGAAGAACAAACCAATCCCATACCAAGCAGAAGAAAAGATGTAACTAAGGTCAGAGCAGAACTAAATGAAATAGATAATAAAAGAATTATACAGAAGATTAATGAAACAAAAGTTGGTTCTTTGATAAGATAAACAAAATTGACAGGCCTGCTCTGACTAGATTAACCAGAAACAGAAAAGAAAGGATCCTAATAAGCTCAATCAGAAATGAAAAAGGAGATATTACAATTGATACTACAGAAATACAACATATACTCTCTGAATACTATAAAAACTTTTGTGCACATAAACTTGAAAATGTTGAGGAAATGGACAAATTCTTGGAAACTCACAACCTCCCTAGGCTCAATCAAGATTAAATAGAAGTCCTGAATGGACCAATATCAAGCAAAGAAATTGAAGCAGCAACAAAAATCTCCCAATAAAAAAAGTCCCAGACCACATGGTTTCACAGCCAAATTTTACCAGACCCACAAAGAAGAACTAGTACCTATATTGTAGGAATTATTTCATAACCTCAAGAAGGAAGGAATCCTCCCCAACTCATTCTATGAAGCCAGTATCACCTTGATTCCAAAACCAGGAAAGGACTCTACGAATAAAGAAAGCTATAGACCAATATCCCTTAGGAATATAGATGCAAAAATTCTCAATAAAATTCTAGCAAACAGAATTCAACTGCACATCAAAAAAAAAAAAAAATCCATGATGACCAAATGGGCTTCAGCCCAGGGATGCAAGGATAGCCGAACATATGCAAATCTATAAAGGTGATTCACCACATAAATAGAAGCAAAATCAAAGAACACATGATCCTCTCAATAGATTCTGAAAAAGCATTTGACAGAATTTGGCACCCTTTTATGGCAAGAACTCTTAACAAAACAGGCATAGATAGAACATATCTCAAAATGATATTAGCCATATATGACAAACCCACAGCCAGTGACATATTTAATGGGGAAAACTAAAAGCAGTAACACTTGGAACTGAAACTAGACAAGGTTTCCCACTATCACCACTTCTGTCCAACATAGTGCTGGAAGTCCTTGCCAGAACAATCAGAAAAGAGAAGGAAATCAAGAGCATCCAAATTGAGAAAGAGGTCAAACTATCACTCTTTGCTAACAATATGATCTTGTATCTAGAAAACCCCCAAAATTCTGCCAAGAAACTCCTGGAATTGGTAAATAAATTCAGCAAAGTATCAGGTTACAAAATCAAAGTGCACACAACAGTCAAGCTGAGAATCAAATCAAAGACTCAATACTTTTCACAATAGCAAAAAAGACAATAAAATACCTAGAAATATATTTAACCAATGAAGTGAAAGACCTCTACAGGGGAACTATGGAACACCGAGGAAGGGAATCGTAGATGATGTAAACAAATAAAAAATATAACATACTCATGGATCAGCATAATCAACATTGTTAAAATGTCTTTACTACCCAAAGTGATTTACAGATTCAATGCAATACTTATTAAAAAACCAACGTCATTTTTCAGAGATATAGAAAAAACAATTCTATGCTTCATATGGAACCAGAAAAAGACCCTAGATAGCCAAAGCAACCTTAAGAAAAAAGAACAAATCCAGAGGTATCACTTTACCAGACTTTAAGCTATACTACAAGGCTATAGTAATCGAAACAGCATGGTACCATCACAAGAACAGAGACATAAACTAACAGATGAGAACAGACAACCCAGATGTAAAACTGTCCTCATAATGCCATCTGATCTTTGAGAAAGAAGAGAAAAATATGCAATGGAGAAAAGAATCCCTATTCAATAAGTGGTGCTGGGAAAATTAGATAGCCACATGTAGAAGACTGAAATAGGATCTGTACCACTCACAGAAACTAGTACACAATGGATAACAGACTTAAACCTAAGGCATGAGACTGTAAGGAGTTTTAGAAGAAAATGTTGGAAAAACTCGCCGGGCGCGGTGGCTCACGCCTGTAATCCTAGCACTCTGGGAGGCCGAGGCGGGCGGATCGTTCTGAGCTCAGGAGTTCGAGACCAGCCTGAGCAAGAGCGAGACCCCGTCTCTACCAAAAATAGAAAGAAATTAATTGGACAGCTAAAAATATATAGAGAAAAAATTAGCCGGGCATGGTGGCGCATGCCTGTAGCCCCAGCTACTCGGGAGGCTGAGGCTGTAGGATCACTTGAGCCCAGGAGTTTGAGGTTGCTGTGAGCTAGGCTGACGCCACGGCACTCGCCCCAGGCAAGAGAGTGAGACTCTGTCTCAAAAAAAAAAAAAAAAAAAAAAAAAAAAAAAAAAAAAACTCTTCTCGGTGTTGGCCTAAGCAAGTAATTCATGAGGAAGGCCCCAAAGGCAATCACAGCAACAACAACAACAACAAAGGGACCTAATTAAATTATAAAGCTTTTGACAGCCAAGGAAACAATCAATACAGCAAATGGACAACGTATAGAATGGGAGAAAATATTTGCATGCTATACATTTGATAAAGGGCTGATAATCAGAATTTTAAAAGAACTCAAGCAAATCCACAAGAAAAAAATCAAACGACCCCATTAAAAAGTGGGCAAAAGACATGAACAGAAACTTTTCCAAAGAAGGTAGACTAATGACCAATAAACACATGAAAAAATGCTCACCATCTCTAATCACCAGGTAAATGCAAATCAAAATCACAATGAGATATCACTAACACCAGTGAGAATGGCTTTTATCAAAAGTCTCGAAACAAGAGATGCTGGCATGGTTGTGGAGAGAGAGGAACACTTATACACTGTCAGTAGGACTGCAAACTAGTACAATCTCTTTGAAAAGTAATATGGAGATACCTCAAAGAACTAAATGTAGATCTGCCACTTGATCCAGCAATCCTATTATGTATTTACCCAAAGGAAAAAAATTCATTTTATCAAAAAAGACAAATGCACTAGAAAGTTTATTGCATCACAATTCACAATCACAAAGATGTGTAATCAACCCAAGTGCCCATCAATATATGAGTAGATTAATAATATTCAGTGAGTAGTACACTGTAAAAATAAAAATGGTGAACTAATACCTTTTGTAACAATCTGGACAGAACTGGGACTATACTTTTAATGTAGTATCACAAGAATGGAAAATCAAACACCCCATGTACTCACTATTAAATTGCAACTAATTGATCAACACTCATGTGCACATATGGTAGTAAAACTCAGTGGAAATCAAGCAAGCGGAAGGGGAAAAGGGGATGGGTAAATACACACTTAAGGGATACATTGCACGCTATTTGGGTGATGGACATACTTACAACTTTGACTCTATCTGTACAAAAGCAATTCACATAGCTAAAATGTTTGTCCTTGTAATATTCTGGGGAAAAAAAAAGGAACTGAGGTTTATTGCATATTTATCGTGTATACTTGGAAGTAAGTTTAAAAAATAGAAACATTGAAGATCACAGGAAGAGTAGACTTTACGTGAAGGTAATAATAAAGACTTACATATTCTAGAGAAGGGTATTGGCATGATGATATTGTCATCGTTTACTGTCTTCTAAGTACACTGTGCTTTATTTTCTCTAGTAACCTTCCACCGAACTAGACACTACATTAGAGGTAATCATTGGGTTCGGAAAATTTTAGAATAACTGAATTAAAACAGCCAAGCAAATGAACAAACCCTATGCAATTCTTGACTTTTAAGTACAAATGACTTATTTATTTTAGATATTAGAATAAAAATATTTGATAGAATATAAGAAGTAATTATCAAGCTGAATGGAATATTTCTATTTCTCAGACCAGTGTGGATCGGAAATAGGAGAATCGAAAGGAAACAGGAGTATTAGATTCTGTCCCTGGGTCTTGTGCCCTCGCTTCCCCTTGGGTTGAGTGAAGGTGAGAGGAAGGAATGAAACCTCTTTCTTTGAGCAGACAGCAAAAGAAACAACTGTGCTTACTTATTGTGGGGACATGTTAAGGTTTGCAGAGGACACTGAAGTGGTTTTAGTGATAACTTTGATTTTGATAACCTGGACAGTTTTGAAAAGTTCTCATCTGCTTTGTTATAATATCCCTCAATTTGTGTTTGATTAGTGTTTTTCTTATAAGACTGAGGTTATGGGTGTTTTTGGAGGGAAGATTACAAAGATAATGCCATTCTTATCACATCATATCAAGGCTATGATCTATCGGTATGACTTGTCATGATGTTAACCTCGATCACCTGGATAAAGTAGTGTTTTGTCAGGTTTCTCCATTGCAAAATCATATTTCCTCTCCTTTCCATACTTTCTGAAGGAAGTCACTTATGCAGGCCACATTTAAAAGGTGAGATGAAATGCTTTGTTTTTAAATGGAAAAAATAATTTATTTTAAGATCTGTCAGAATCTACTTTAAAGTAATTAGAGAATAAATGTGATTCTTACAAAAATAAACTGAGAATTGCAATAACTCTTTGAAAACGCATTTTGCCCTCTTTTCAGAAGAAAGTAATTTATAGAAAATAAAATATATATAATATATAGATTACAGTATTTTTAAGTTTGTGCTGGTTGTAGTGTCTAGCATATATCATGAGTGCATTAAAGAAGGCTGGGAGAATAATTGCAAATTAAATATGTATTAAAACATAAGTTTATTTAAAATTGAGTTACTCTAAGTATAGACCCATATTTTGGAATTTTCACGATATTTTCCTGTAATACATAGGAGGATAAATCAAGAAAGAGGAAGGCATTGTACATGAAAAAAAGTGCATCAAAAAGAGAACTTGAAGGTCGGACATGGTGACTCACGCCTGTAATCCCAGCATTCTGGAAGGCCATGGCTGGAGGATCGCTTGAGCTCAGGAGCTCTCTCAGGAGTTCAGGACCCCGCTTCTACTAAAAATAGGAAAGAAAAATTATCTGGGCACCTAAAAATAGAAAAATTAGCCGGGCATGGTGGTGCGTGCCAGTAGTTCCAGCTACTTGGGATGCTGAGGCAGGAGGATCGCTTGAGCCCAGGAGTTTGAAGTTGCTGTAAGCTAGGGTGAGGCCATGGCACTCTACCCAGAGGGACAGAGCGATATTCTGTCTCAAAAACAAAGCAAAACAAAACAAAACAACAACAACAACAACAAAAGAGAACTTGAATCTATCACTTGCAATGACATGGCTGCCCAAACAAAACATTTGCAATACAGGCCAATTTTAAGAAGCACAAAGAATTATGAAATATCTAGGAACTCTCTCTGGGCAATAATAAGGCTTTGGAAACCAGAAGTATCCATTCAACAGGCAATTACATTTTCTGTCACTCTTTCATAGGGAGTTAGGTACAGTGGGGATTGGTGACCACCAACAAAACGTTTAGATGAACTTTTTTGATGAAATAGATATTTTGCTACCTATTCGTTGGCTACATTTATATGTTGGATTCTTATTAGGGATATAGAACACACTGTGCCAATTTGCATACTGTATTTTTTAGTGAACCAATCTTCCAGGACTACTGATTTTAGGAAAACTGTCTTCTAGGACCACCAACGGTTGCATCAGTATTTCATTTTAATATTGCCATCAATTTTTTCTCACATGCTAATCCCACACCTTTCTTGATAGATTTCTTTCTATCTAGTCCACACCCTCATTTAGTGTCCTTAACAGTTGACTTTCATTCTGCTGAGTAAATATCTGAATTCACCTATTCAGCTGCTGTTTCCCCTAGTGGCACATCAACAGACAGAAAGGAGCATTGGGATTTTAAAAAAATGCTACAGCAAGACACATGAGAACAGTAAATGTTTCATTTCATTTTGACTGCTTTTTTTCCTTCTTTGACTACAAAATTTGGGCAAAAAAGTAACACTCTCCAAAAAGGAAGTTCCTCTCCCAACAGACTATCTTAAAACAGTACATTCTGGACATGAAGTATTATAGCATTTTATCAATTAATATTTATTAAGTTCTTGTCTACTCAATTACTTTCTTTTTTAGATTCTGACTTTCCTATGTGAACACAGAAACATAGGACTGAAAAATATTCATGTTTGGTGAACTTAGTTCCCTTTATTTCTTTTTTTTTTTTTCCATCACTAAGATTTTGCTTAGCCCTTAGGCAAATTTCTACTTTTTATATGACCCAGTTTAATTTCTTTAGATTTCATGGCCTACCTGACCTATTACAAACAGGCCTTGAGTTTTATGAGCCAAAGTGAATAATTAAAAGCTAAATTGTTTTCAATAAATTAGGATCAAATTGAATTTTTATAATCTACTATTATTCTATATTAGAGTTTTATTTTAATAATCATGGTATCCACACAATGACTGTAGCACTTGTTATGTATTTTATGCTATTTTTATAACTATTACACAATATAAAAATATTGCATTTAAAATGTATTTGAATACAAATTTAAACTTTTAAAAGAATAATAATTATGCTATGGGAAATAAACATAGAAATAGTTCTCTACCACTTTAAAATATAATGTTAAAATTTAATAAGTGATGGTCTAAATTCTACAAATTGCAGAATGAAGAATGATATTTTGTATTAAATGTATTCATTCAGGTAATAAATTTTGTACCAGTTTTAAAAAATCTATATTAGTCATTTAAGTGAAATTAATAACAACATTTTTGTAGTAAATGGAATTTTTCTTTTTAGAACTGCCAATAAAATCTGGAGAAATTCAAGTTATTGATTTAATATCTTTTGGAAAATGCACGTAATGGTTTTACACAGTTATTTGAGGATTTTGGGTTAAAGATGCTATAAATTGCTGCTTATCGTTCAATATCAGGATTTTTTTATTATTAAGAAAATCACAAAATTAGAGGATTGTTAAAAAGGAAAGGATCCCAGATCATTTTTTTTTTTAGATTTTTAATTGACACATAATAATTGTGCATACTTATGGGGAACAGAGTGAAATTTCAGTATATGTATATAATGTGTAGTAATTAAATCATGGTAATTAGCATATACGTCACCTCAAACATTTATCATTTCTTTATGTTGGGAACATTCAAACTTCTCTCTTTTAGTTATTTGAAAATATACAATAAATTATTGTTAACTATAATCACCCTGCAGTGCTACAGAAAACTAGAATTTATTTCTCCTATTTAGCTGTAATTTTTGTTGATTGATTGATTGAGTATTTATTTTATTTTGGTAGATTCACAGGTACAAGTGGATTTTGGTTACAAGGATGCATTGTATAGTGGTGATATCTGGGTGTTTACTGTATCGTCACTGAATAGTGTGCATTGCACCTCATAAGTACTTTTTCTTTCCTCACCCCCTTCTCACTCCCCGACTTCTGAGTTTCCAATGTCCATTGTACCGCTCTATATGCTGCAGCATACTCACAGCTCAGCTCTCACATATAAGTGAGAACATGCAGTGTTTACTAGCTGCAATTTTGTATCAATCAACCTCTCCCTATCCTCCCCTCCTCCTCATGCCTTTCCAAGGGTCTAACCACCACAATTCTACTCTCTACTTATATAAGGTCAATTTTTTAGCTCCTACATATGAGTGAGACCATGTGGTATTTATCTTTTCTACACCTGAGTTATTTCACTTAACATAATGTCTCCTAGTCATCCACGTTGCTGTGAATGATATAATTTTATTATTTTCTATGGTTAAATAATATACCATTGTGTATATATACTATTTATCTTTCTCCATTTATCTTTTGCTGGACACTTAGTTTGATTCCATAACTTGGTTATTGTGAATAGTGCTGCTACAAACATGGAGGGTGCAGATATTTCTTTGATATACAATTTACTTTCCTTTAGAAAAATAGCCAGTAGTGAGATTCCTGGATCATATGGTGTTTTACTTTTAGTTTACTGAGGGACCTCCATACTGTTTTCCATAATGGTGTGCTAATTAATTTATATTCCCACCAAGAGTGTATGAGAATCCCCCTTTCTCCACATCTCACCAGCATTTGTTATGTAATAGTCATTCTAACTAGGGAGAGATGATATCTCACTGCAGTTTTGATTTACATTTTCTCAATGGTTAGTGTTGTTCAGCATTTTTTCACATACATGTGGAACATTTGTGTGTTTACTTTAGAGAAATGTCTATTCGGATTCTTTGCCCACTTTTGAATTGGATAATAATTATTATTATTTTTGCTGTTGAGTTGCTTATGTTCCTTGTATATAATTCCTTGCTGGAAGAATAGTTTGTAAATATTATTTCCCATTTTTCAGGAGGACTTTTTACTCTGTTGATTATTTCCCTTGATGTTCACAAACTTTTTAATTTGATATCATTCCATTTGTCTATTTTCTACTAATATTTTGTTGCTTGTGAGTTTGAAGTCTTACCCATAAAATCTTTGCCCAGACTAATGTTTTGAATCATTTCCCCTATGTTTTCTTCTATTATTTTTATAATTTTAGCTTTTACATTTAAGTATTTAATCCATTTTGAGTTGATTTTTGTATATGGTAAGTCATATGGGTCCAATTTCATTCTTCCAAATGTCGATATCCTGTTGTCCCAGCATCATTTATTTTATTTTATTTTTTATTTT